>SJYC01096446.1:0-15311 GCA_006408675.1 Madoqua kirkii | reverse complement strand
ACGCTTACTCCCTGGAAGGAAAGTTATGACCAAACTAGATAGCATATTCAAAAGCAGAGACATTACTTTGTCAACAAAGGTCCATCCAGTCGAGACTATAGTTTTTCCAGTAGTCATGTATGGATGTGAGAGTTGGACTATAAAGAAAGGTGAGCGTCTAAGAATTGATGCTTTTGAACTGCGGTATTGGAGAAGACTGTTGAGAGTCCCTTGGACTGCAAGGAGATCCAACCAGTCCATCCTAAAGGAGATCAGTCCTGGATGTTCATTGGAAGGAGTGATGGTTGAAGCTGAAACTCCAATACTTTGGCCACCTGATGCAAAGAGCTGACTCATCTGAAAAGACCCTGATGCTGGGAAAGATTGAGGCCAGGAGGAGAAGGGGATGACAGAGGATGAGATGGTTGGAAGGCATCTCAATGGACATGGGTTTGAATAGACTCCAGGTGTTGGTGATAGAGAGGGAGGCCTGGCGTGCTGCGGTTCATGGGGTCACAAAGAGTTGGACATGACTGAGCAACTGAACTGAACTGAACTGAAAGTGGTTCTTTGTTATTTTGTCTTTTAAAATCAGCAGACATTTTAAAAACACTGACCATAATTATTCAAATGCTAAATTAAGTAGAAACCAAACATTAAAATAATGTTAGTTTTGTTTGATTTTTAAACACTTCTGAGGCACACTAGGAAAACAGCGGGATAAGAAAAATCAAAGGAAAAGAGTCAAATTTCAACCACTTAAGGAAGCATGTGTAAACTAAAATAATGGATAGGAAAAATGAGGAAATGTTTTAATAAGCGTTACTTTCTCAGATAACTGAAAAATTTGAAATATACTGCATGTTAATAATAGTTAAATGGCTAGATTAATTATGGTTCTTCCACGAACTGGTTTATTTTATAACCAGCTAAAATTAGGCTGTCTCTTTAGAGTCAAATTTCAACCACTTAAGGAAGCATGTGTAAACTAAAATAATGGATAGGAAAAATGAGGAAATGTTTTAATAAGCGTTACTTTCTCAGATAACTGAAAAATTTGAAATATACTGCATGTTAATAATAGTTAAATGGCTAGATTAATTATGGTTCTTCCACGAACTGGTTTATTTTATAACCAGCTAAAATTAGGTTAAAACTGTCTTATAAATAATTATAAATATATGTATGTAAAATGTAAATATATTTCACATAGATTATGTTTGTAGTCTATATGAAATATAGTTTTGGATATGTAAGTTCAGTTCAGTCATTCAGTCATGTCTGACTCTTGTAATCCCATGGACTGCAGCACATCAGGTTTCCCTGTCCATCATATCTTTTTGCTTTTTCATACTGTTCCTGGGGTTCTCAAGGCAATAATACTGAAGTTGTTTGCCATTCTCTTCTCCAGTATTTCATTAGAACTCTCCACCATGACCTGTCCAGCTTGGGTTGCCATACATGGCATGGCTCATAGCTTCATTGAGTTAGATGTGTAAAAATATGTGTAAAAATTAAAGAAAAAAAGGTGAACCACAGTGGCAAATGCAATATGTGTAACTTCTTTATGCATTTCTTTATCTATGAACATTTCTCTATCTCAGATGATATAATGGACACTTAGGAAGTAATATTTAAAGAATGCTTAGACTGCTATTGATTGGGAAGTGAACAGTAAATAAAATATTACATATGAGAAATGCTTTTTGAAAAGAGTATGGCTTTTTAAGATGCTTTTTGACAAGACTACTGGCTAAATTACAGTACATCTTTGTATAAAAACAATGGAAAGATGATTAAAATGCCTGCAGAAGTGTACAGTTGTTTTTTGTTGTTGTTGGTTTTTAAAGAATTTTTTTGAGAGTTATATTTATTTGTCAGGAAGTTATAGGACTTCAGCCTGAGGAGGCAGTGTCTCAAATAACCCTGAGAGAACTGCTCTGAGGAGGCAAGGTAGGAGGAAGCCAGGTTCTATAGAAGTTTTGCAACCAAGGGCAGGTGGTCTGAATGACAAAAGATTACTGTTAATTAAAAAAACCCATATATACCAAGTTAAGGAATTCAGTGCTTGTCTACGTATGGGAAGATGCAAAGGTCTGGGCTCACTAAAATCATTCCTTTGATATGCAGCTCAGTTATCTGCAGCCACTATCCTGTGTTTTCACACCTTGAGTTTTCTCAGGGCTCATCAGCTCACCATTCTTGGTGGCTGCAATTGCTAATGACTAGAGTTGTATAATTTTAGCATGGGCATATGTCTACATTTCTTTGCTAAGTGAGAAAGGTACATTCTAGAATAGTAGGTGGAATATAGTCCAAATTAAAAAAAATTATTTACCTGTACACAAAGACACCATAGAAAACATATAGCAACCTTTTGTAAGATATTAGCAGTTAATATCTCCATTTTATAAGAAATAAGTAATTTTATACAGCATTTATTTCTAATATATTGTCTGAGGTCGGATGAGGGAGGATTTTCAAGAATGAGAGCTGTTTGGCTGTGTGAAATATTTCTCATGTGTCATGTAGAATGAATAGTGACCACTGAATTCGGCAGGGTAGATGTCACTGTAACATGCGTGCAACATGAAGGAAAATGACTGGCATGAGATTAAAAAAATAGAAAAGTATCGAAACCTGAATATATAGAGAGCTCTTTCAGGTGTTTTTCTGTGATGGAAACAGAGAAAGAAGGAGAAGGAACAGAGGAGGAGGAAAAGGAGACAAGAAAGAGGAGGAGGAGCACGAGGAGGAAAAGAAGGGATACAGAGGAGAAGCAATGGGGAAATATATGGATGCCAGGGGTTTCTGCATGCTTGTTTCCCTCCCTCTGAAACTTTCCTTTCCTTCCTCTCTTCCTTCTCTGTCCTTTCTCCCTCCCTCCTCCGAACCTGGCTTCCTCCCTCCCTTCCTTCTGATAGAACAAGTAACAGAAAGAATGTGGGTAGAGGTGAGCCTGTGAAAATTAAAACTTTGTGATAGAGCAGACAAAGGGAAGAATATACACAGCCATGCCCCAAAGTAGACAAGAGGAATAAGAACTGCATCATTATGTCAAGGCATGCAACAAACCAGGAAAGTATAATCTAGCGATTATCCATAATTTGTCTTTTTCCAAATACCTATCTAGAGTAAAATGAACTAAGAAGGTGAGCTGGTTTATTTTTCAGACTCTGAGTGAGAGATGTTGAGAAAACAGCAGTTTTGCTTCCATTTCCAAAGTCATATCTTTTTTTGACACAAAACCTGAGATACCTGGTCCCGGATCTGTTTAGTTTTGATCCCATAAATGATGGGATTCAGCATAGTAGGAGCCAGAATGCAAACATTGGCCAGTAAGATATGGACATGGGGTAAGATATGATGTGCAAATCGAGGAGCGAAAGCTGAGAAGATCCCAGGTCCATAAAAGAGTATGATGACACAGACATGGGAGCCACATGTGTTGAGAGTTTTGTGGCGAGCATCTCGAGAAGGGATGTGGAAGACAGCATGGAGAATAAGCATATATGACACAAATATTAGCACAACATCTAAGGTCACTGTTGACAATAGGACAAAAAATCCATACCAGTGTCATCTGAGTTAAATTCACCAATTCCAGTCCATTTTAGTTCTTTGATTTCTAAAATATCGATGTTCATGTTGCCATCTCCTGTTTGACCACTTCTAATTTACCGTGATTCGTGGACCTAGCATTCTAGGTTCCTATGCCACATTGTTCTTCATAGCCTCGGACTTTACTTCCATCACCAGTCACATCCACAGCCGCTCATTGTTTTCACTTTGGCTCCATGTCTTCATTCTTTTGGAGAAGAAAATGGCAACCCATTCCAGTACTCTTGCCTAGAGAATCCTGTGGACAGAGGAGCCTGGTGGGCTGCTGTCCATAGGGTCACACAGAGTCGGACATGACTGAAAAGACAGCATGCATGCATGTGCTGGAGATGTGTATAAGAGACAGTAGTGGTGTATCTCAGTGGGTAGCATATGGCAATGTAGCGGTCAAATGCCATCACCAGCAAGATCCCTGACTCTGAGATGAAGGTGGAATGGATGAAGAAGAGTTGAGTGATGCAGCGATCCAGGGAGATCTCCCTCGCATTGAACCAGAAGATGGCCAAAGCCTGAGGGACTGTGCTTGTGGAGAGGACAAGGTCTGCTCCAGACAGCATGCAGAGGAAGAGGTACATGGGTTCATGGAGGCTGCGCTTGGTGAGGATAATGAAGATGAGCAGGCTGTTCCCAAGCAGGGCGATGACATAGGAAATGAAGAAGGGGATGGAGATCCACACATGCTGGTCCTCAAGGCCAGGGATGCCCACAAAGTAGAAGACTGTGTGACTAACAGCAGTATGGTTAAAGACAGTCATACCTGGAGCAGATGATTAGGACCTCACCCCCTGTTAACAGACACAATCAAAATTTCAGACTATACTCAAAGCTCATGGCATCTATCTGATTCTTTTCCACAGTGAGTGAGCCGGGAACAATATAGGATGGGAAGATGAATAAGATATTACCTGTAAAATGAGGTCATAATCTCACAGAGAAAATGAATGTTTATGTAGTTAAAGAAAATTTTGTGGTAAAGAAATCCAGAGAGATGATATGGGGTGGGAGGTGGGAGGGAGGTTCAGGATTGGGAACTCATGTACACCCATGGCTGATTCATGTCAATGTATGGCAAAACCAATACAGTATTGTAAAGCAAAATGAAGTAAAAATAAAAATTAAAAAAATAAAAATTAAAAAAAAAAGAATGATAATAGTGGTACTAAGAAAAAAATCCTATGGGAACCAGATGGAATGAATAATTCAGTCTATTTGGCTATGGGATGTCATTGGATGGAGGTCAGTTAGGAGGGGAATGACATGAAGTCTTTTGGGAGTTTAAGAATAAGCTTCTGTCATAGAAATACTTAATGCATTTAAATATTTTTAAAAGCATTAAATATTTTAAACAGTTTGCCACCCTTTATGGTTGTGTGATCACATCTATATGCAATGGTAAAAAGATAGAAGCAAAAGTATTTTGGCTGTGATTACAAGTTAAGGCGCTTGGATGCTATCCTGGGAGAAGTTAATTATGAGTTTTTAAATTGGAGAACATTAGATATCATTCTGCTTACTTAACACCACACAAAGATCTTAATATTTTCAAATGTCTGCTTTGGTTCTCCTAAACAGTTTAGTCTTGATGCTATAATTTTCTTCCCTTCCCCAAAGTTTATACCTTATCAGTAAATAACTTACTTATGTGCTTCAAATGCAGTCTTCATAGAATACAATGTGATGAATCAAGAAGGACTCTGAGAGTTGGGCATCAGGGAGCAGAGATTTTCATGCGTTTGCCTCAAGACTCCAGGGAAGGCTGTTGCCCCAAGGAACCTACATTTAGAGCTGTATTTCTAACAACACCCTTTCCATTGTTTCCACATGAGTAAAGCTATTACGGTTCTCTGTATCTGTCAAAACCAACCCCTCCTCTGCAACTTTTCACCCTTGAATTGGGTGTGTACATACATTATTTTCAATAAATGAGATATTTATGTCATTATGAAATGGAGCAGGATTATATGGTCCTTGCCCCCTCCCATGTCCTCTGCCTGCCTCTTGCCTGAGGGAAGCCTTGATCAAAGAACAAATTTAATCAGAAAAATGCTAAAACAAAGGAAAACTGTCTAAGGATACTAATAATAATGAGTCATCAAGCATAGTCAAGGGCCTTCAGTTCATTCTCAAGGGCTGTAGATAATCTGAGCCATATCCTGTGAGCTGTCTTATAGATACTAAAACCCGAGGTGGAGAAATTACACGTAAATGAGCAGACTGTACCCAGGACATGAGCTTCCACAATTCTGAGAATTGACCACAAAGAAATTGGAACAAATGGGCCCTGGAACTGAGGATTAACTGTACCTAAAAGATTCAAGATGATGCTGGTCAGACCATTGTGACTATGCTGTTTTTGCATGTAGCACCACACCCCCACACCCCCATCCCCTGCGCCTGCCTGTCTATAAATTCTCTCACCCCTTGCCTCTCGGTGGGGGGAGTTGGCCTTTGGACAGATATCTGCCACCCTTCTCCCCCAGCTGCGGGTATGAAATAAAGCAACTTTCCTTTCCATCAACCTGGCCTGTTTACTGGCTTTTGAGCAGTGAGCAGCCAGAGTCCACACACCATACACTCCTTTTGGTAACAATTAACTTTAACTATTTCCTGTTTTTTAAAGAGAATTACTAAATATTAATCCTGTCTTAATTATCACAAAGAGACTATCAAATATTCAGATTACTTTAACATCATTTATTCCTAAGAGTTTTTCTTTGTAATTTTGACAAAATTAATATGGAATATGTACCTTAGTTTCATATTATTTACTATTCTAGAAACTGAAATAATGAATTTTAATCATTAATGTGAGATAATTTAATGGCCTTATTCAAATTTCCATGTCTTTTATGTACTTAGTGTGTGAGTAAGTGAAGTTGCTCAGTCCTGTCCAACTCTTTGCAGCCCCAGGGACTGTAGCATGCCAGACTTCCTGTCCTTCACTATCTCCTGGAATTTGCTCAAACTCATGTCCTTTGAGTTGGTGATGCCATCCAATCATTTTGTCCTCTGTTGCCCCCTTCTCCTGCCCTCAATCTTTCCCAGCATCAAGGTCTTTTCCAGTGTGTTGGATCTTCGCATCAGGTGGCCAAAGTATTGAAGCTTCCAGTCTTTCCAATGAATATTCAGAGTTGATTTCCTTCAGGATTGATTGCTTTGACCTCCTGCTGTCCAAGGGACTCTCTAGAGTCTTCTCCAGCACCACAGTTTGAAAGCATCAGTCCTTTGGTGATCAGCCTTATTTATGGTCAAAATTATTAGAACACATAAAAGCTACATTAATACATTATAGATTCCAGTAAAACTTTCATTTTGATTCAGCCACTATTAGTATTTGGCCACATTTCCCTACCTCTTTGCCTCCTCCCCATGCCCCTGCCCCCTCCTCTCCTGGCCCTGTCTCTCTCTCATTCTTAGTCTGATTTTTTTGTTGTGCCATTTAGCAAAATATGCAGTGTCATGACTCTATATTTAGCTGTAACTTCTTAAGGATAATTTCTTACATGTATAGCAGTGCAATGACCAAATCACAATTTTTCACATTGATACAACACTATAATCCGAAATACAGAACATAGTCAAGATTCACCAATTGTCCACAAGTTCTTCTTCAGAGTGATTATTATTTTTTATCAGATTTACATATCATATCAAATTGTCACATACTTAATTTCCTTCCCAAATAAGGAGAGTCCAGTCAAGTGACATCCCAGGGACTGTCAATGTTCAGTCAAGCTTCAGAAACCTCTGCCATGGGTAAGTCTTTGGTGGACATCACACCATCCAAAGGGCTTTGTATGTCACAGATCTCTGGGCTCCACTCCCAGATTTTCTCATTTTGTGATGTGGAGTCCAAAGTTGCATTTTTCACATATTCCAGGTTGATGTTAATGGTCTGGGTCTGGGATTCACACTTTGAAAAGGCTGAGTGTGTTTACTGAGGTTGCAGTGTGACAATCACTATGTTGATGGAGACACAGGGATATAAAATCTTTGGCTTTCTAAGTGGATGCTTTTCTTGCACCATTTGAAGGGACGGGACTGTCTCTCTCCTTACTGTTTCTTGTCCCATTTATAATTTTAAAGTCTATATTTTTTGCTAGGTCAATGGTGCAAAGTAACAAAAAAAAATGGAACAAAAAATTGCTACATTTCAGTACAGAGTATCAATTATAAGAAAGAAATAGAAAACAACACTTGTAATTTTATGTATAATTGACTTAAGTGTAAGCTTGAACATTTCAAACATGTTTTTCACATGCTTTTCACATGTTCTCAGGTCATTGGTGGGGGCTGGTGACAAGCTTGGGAGTAGTCTAGGTATTTGGCCTGATATCAATAGTAGCCCCACCCACAACTGAACCTAAGGGCTAAGTGGAGATTTCAAACACACCCATGGGGTAGCCATACCCTTTTGGAAAATTAGATTTTTAGGTGATAATCACCAGATTGTTCTGATGCCTGGAGGATCCTCTGGTCAGTTCAATTACTGACCAATTATTCAAATCCAGTTACTCAAGAGTTAATCCAATTATCAATCAAAAGTTCTCCTCCCACCTGGGGTAGGTGACAATCTGTTCTTTGACACTAGATTAATCTGAAGAACTTGACCTTGGCTGTCTTCTCCCTGGCTTCTGCCCTTGAGAGACTCTAAGCCCACTCATCAGCCTGGAGTTCCAAGTGGCCATCATCATATCATCCTCCACACTCAGGGTGGCTGTGGTCTGTATGAGCACATGAACAGGAACATGGAAGCCCACAGCATCCTCAAGAAGAAAAGATTCAACGTCAGGTCTTTTGGAGTGGGATCCTGTGTGACACTGTCAGGACTGGCACCCAACCTCCCTGTGGTATGATGTGGCAGATGTGCAAGGACCTTCTCTGCAAAAACAGAATGCACTACAGGAGCAATGGGGTGTTACAGATCTCGGGAAGAAATGAGAGAATCAAACCTGGCCCTGAAAGATTTCAAGAGTGCAGAGATCCCTTCGACGTCTTCTTCCCCTGTGTTGAGAAAGTGTATAAAGTGGTGGTGAAAGATCTGTGTGCTAGAGAACAGAAGACCTGGCAGCCTGTGCACGTGATCAACATGGAAATAGAAGACAACCTGGAGGCAGCCGCACTTGGAGCTCTGATCATCTATGAGCTCTGCCAGGGTCTCCAGTAGGAGGACGATATGCAAAGCAGTCTGCCTAAGCTGCTCCAGGCAGCGAAGAAGAAAACAGGCAAGAGCTTTCTGCACACTATCTGCTTCTACTGAGGATCTTGGCTGGATTCAGTTGCTTTTTTGGTAAGAACTTGTGCCTGGACTTTTGGGCTAGCTAGTATTTTCTGTGAGAAGAGTCTTCAAAGCCCTTTTAACTTAAAACCATCAGCATGATTTTTTTCAGGTATGCTCCACCCAGGGAAGGAAGTGGAAAAGAACATCATTGCATGGCACAGGAAACATGGACTCTCAGCAGACATCTGAATGCTTTCAACTGGGTATATGATGGTGTGGGTACTTAATCCCGAAGCTCACATGGCTCTGAAAGAAATTTAACATGAGGACTCCCTTTTCCCGATGGACAAGCCAAGGCTGATCATGGAGTGCCAGACAAGTGATGTGTTGGATATTCCAGCAATACAAAACAAACAAAAAACATGTTCTACTCCATTTATTTATAGTGATAAAATTTTCCTTTTGCTCTTTTGGAGTTGGAAATAGAAGACAACCTGGAGGCAGCCGCACTTGGAGCTCTGATCATCTATGAGCTCTGCCAGGGTCTCCAGTAGGAGGACGATATGCAAAGCAGTCTGCCTAAGCTGCTCCAGGCAGCGAAGAAGAAAACAGGCAAGAGCTTTCTGCACACTATCTGCTTCTACTGAGGATCTTGGCTGGATTCAGTTGCTTTTTTGGTAAGAACTTGTGCCTGGACTTTTGGGCTAGCTAGTATTTTCTGTGAGAAGAGTCTTCAAAGCCCTTTTAACTTAAAACCATCAGCATGATTTTTTTCAGGTATGCTCCACCCAGGGAAGGAAGTGGAAAAGAACATCATTGCATGGCACAGGAAACATGGACTCTCAGCAGACATCTGAATGCTTTCAACTGGGTATATGATGGTGTGGGTACTTAATCCCGAAGCTCACATGGCTCTGAAAGAAATTTAACATGAGGACTCCCTTTTCCCGATGGACAAGCCAAGGCTGATCATGGAGTGCCAGACAAGTGATGTGTTGGATATTCCAGCAATACAAAACAAACAAAAAACATGTTCTACTCCATTTATTTATAGTGATAAAATTTTCCTTTTGCTCTTTTGGAGTGTATACAAAGGTGAGATTTTTTTTTTTTTTTTTTTTTTAGTGAGATAGAATTGTATTGAATGTTTGAACTTAGAAATACGTTTTTAGTTGTATGTTCTTTCACTAATGCGGACTTCCATAGAAACTCAGGATAGATAATTGGTGGCTTTTATTACTAAAATCCTGGCATGATCTGTTCAATTAAATAGTTAATTAAGTTAAATAAAATGAAATAAAATCTCTAATTTAAAGAAAATGTGTCTTTTCATTTGTGATAGGGGATGGATCTTACCAACTGAGCCCTTTGGTTTCTTATTGTTCAAGCTATATAAATTCCACAGTATATATTCCACCACATATAACACATATATTCCACCAGATATAATGGTCATCTGAGTTAAATTCACCAATTCCAGTCCATTTTAGTTCTTTGATTTCTAAAATATCGATGTTCATGTTGCCATCTCCTGTTTGACCACTTCTAATTTACCGTGATTCGTGGACCTAGCATTCTAGGTTCCTATGCCACATTGTTCTTCATAGCCTCGGACTTTACTTCCATCACCAGTCACATCCACAGCCGCTCATTGTTTTCACTTTGGCTCCATGTCTTCATTCTTTTGGAGAAGAAAATGGCAACCCATTCCAGTACTCTTGCCTAGAGAATCCTGTGGACAGAGGAGCCTGGTGGGCTGCTGTCCATAGGGTCACACAGAGTCGGACATGACTGAAAAGACAGCATGCATGCATGTGCTGGAGAAGGAAATGGCAACCCACTCCAGTATTCTTGCCTGGAGAATCCCAGGGACGGAACATGATGGGCTGCCATCTATGGGGTCACACAGAGTCAGACACAACTGAAGTGACGCAGCAGCAGCAGCAGCAGCAGCAGCACCTTCATTCTTTCTGGAGTTATTTCTCCACTGATCTCCAGTAGCATATTGAGTACCTACTGACCTGAGGAGTTCATCTTTCCGTGTCCTATATTTTTGCCTTTTCATACTGTTCATGGGGTTCTCAAGGCAAGAATATTGAAGTGGTTTTCCATTCCCTTCTCCAGTGGACCACGTTTTGTCAGAGTTCTCCACCATGACTTGTCCATCTTGGGTGACCCTATATGGCAGGGCTCATGGTTTCATTGAGTTAGCCAAGGCTGTGGTCCATATGATTAGTTTGTTAGTTTTCCATGACTGTGGTTTCCATTCTGTCTGCCCTTTGATGGAGAAGGATAAGAAGCTTATGGAAGCTTCCTGTTGGGAGAGACTGACTGTGGCAGAAACTGGGTCTTGTTCTGTTGGGTGAGGCCATGCTCAGTAAATCTTTAATCCAATTTTCTGTTGATGGGTGTGGCTGTTTTCCCTCCCTGTTGTTTGACCTGAGATCAAACTATGGTGGAGGTAATGAAGATAATGGCAACCTCCTTCAAAAGTTCCCATGCACACACTGCCACACTTAGTGCTCCTGACTCTACAAAGGGCCACAACTGATCCACACCTCCAGCAGAGACTCTTGGACACTCACAGGCAAGTCAGGGTCAGTCTCTGTAGGGTCACAGCTCCTTTCTCCTGGATCCTGGTGCACACAAGGCTTTGTTTGTGCCCGCCAAGAGTCTGTTCCCCCATCCTGTGTAAGTTCTGGGGGCTCTGTGTTGGGGTTAATGGTGACCTCCTCCAAGAGAGCTTATGCCATGCCCTGGTCTGCTACACCCAGAGCCCCTGTCTCTGTGGCAGGCCACTGCAGGAACAAACACTCAAAGGCAAGTCTGGCTCAGCCTCTGTGGGTTCTCCTGGTTGCACAAGGTTTTGTTTGAGCCCTCCAAGCATCTCTGGTGAGTATGGAATTTAAGTCTAAATGCGATTTTGCCCCTCCTACTGTCTTGTTGGGGCTTCTCCCTTGCCCTTGGATGTGGGGTATCTTATTTTGGTGGGATCCAACATTCTCCTGTAAATGGTTATTCAGCTGCTAGTTGTAATTTTCGAGTTCTCACAGAAGAAGCTGAGAGCAAGTGAAAGCAAAAGCTCATAGTCAACAAAAGAATGTGTAATGTAGGATTTGGATGCAATCTCACAAATGACAGTGTGATTTCTGTTTGTTTCCAAGGCAAACCATTCAATATCACAGTGATCTAAGTCTATTTCTCAACCATTAATGCTGAAGAAGCTGAAGTTGAACGGTTCTATGAAGACCTACAAGACCTTTTAGAACTAACACCTCAAAAGGATGTCCTTTTCATTATAGGGGACTGGAATGCAAAAGTAGGTAGTCAAGAGATACTTGGAGTAACAGGCAAATCTGGCCTTGGAGTACAAACGAAGCAGGGCAAAGGTTAATAGAGTTTTGCCAAGAGAACACACTGATCATAGCAAACACCCTCTTCCAAAAATACCAGAGAAGACTCTACACATGGACATCACCAGATGATCAATAACTGAAATCAGATTGATTGTATTCTTCACAGCCAATTATGGTGAAGCTCTATACAGTCAGCAAAAACAAGACTGGAGTGGTCTGTGGCTCAGATCATGAACTCCTTATGGTCAAATTCAGACTTAAATTGAAGAAAGTAGGGAAAACCAATAGACCATTCTGGTATGACCTGAATCAAGTCCCTTATGATTATACAGTGGAAGTGACAAATAGATTCAAGGGATTAGATCTGATAGACAGAGCGCCTGAAGAATTATGGACAGAGGTTTGTGACATTGTACAGGAGGCAGTAATCAAGACCATTGCCAGGAAAAAGAAATGCAAAAGGGCAAAATGGTGTTCTGAGGAAGTCTTACAAATAGTTGAGAAAAGAAGAGAAGCTAAAGGCAAAGGAGAAAAGGAAAGATATACCCATTTGAATTCAGAGTTCCAAAGAATAGCAAGGAGAGATAAGAAAGACTTCCTCAGTGATCAATGCAAAGAAATAGAGGAAAACAATAAAATGGGAAAGACTAGAGATTTCTTCAAGAAAACTAAAGATACCAAGGGAGCATTTCATGCAAAGATGGGCACAATAAAGGACAGAAATGGTATAAACCTAACAGAAGCAGAAGATATTAAGAAGACTTGGCAATAATACACAGAAGAACTATACAAAAAAGATCTTCACAACCCAGATAATGAAAATTAAATAGAAAATGCAAAATTCTAAAACTCCTAAATGACAACAGAAGAGAAACTCCAGATGACATTGAATTTGGTAGTAACTTTTGTGATAAGACAATATCAGAATCACTGCAGAACTGAAAATTAAAACAACAATGAGATGCCATTGCACACCTAATGGATGGAGAACATCCAACATGTCGACAGCAGCAAAGGCCAGCATGGATGTGTAGTAACAGGAATTCTCATTCATTGCTGGTGGGAATTCAAAATGGTACAGCCACTTAGGAACACAAGCAGCTTCTTAAAAAACTAAACATACTCTTACAATACAGTCCAGCAGTTGCACATCCTGGTATTTACCCATAGGAACTAAAAATGTATATCCACACAAAAACTGGTACATGGTCATTTATAGCAGCTTTAGCTATAACTGCCAAAACTTTGAAGCAATCAAGGTGTCCTTCACCAAGTGAATGGAAAAATACTATTAAAAATGAAATAAAAGATATTCAGCTTGGAAAAGGACACTTAAACCACTATTTCAGTTCAGTCACTCAGTCATGTCTGACTCTTTGCGACCCCAATGACTGCAGTATGCCAGGCCTCCCTGTACATCACCAACCCTTGGAGTTTACTCAAACTCATGTCCATTGAGTCGGTGATGCCATCCAGCCATCTCATCCTCTGTCATCCCCTTCTCCTCCTGCCTTCAATCTTTCCCAACATCGGGGTCTTTTCAAATGAATCAGTTCTTCACATCAGGTGGCCAAAGTATTGGAGTTTCAGGTTCAGCATCATACTTCCAATGAATATTCAGGATTGATTTCTTTTAGGATGGACTGGTTGGATCCCCTTGCAGTCCAAAGGACTCTCAAGAGTCTTCTTCAACACCACAGTTCAAAAGCATCACTTCGTTGGCTCTTACTATTAATAAGCCATTATTTGCTAAGACATTATTAACAGATGGAACGATTGAGTATACAGAAAATGCTAACAATCCATACAACACTGAAACAGATTTAGCAAGGTTTTAGGATAAAAGTTTAAAAAACAAACTATATTTTAAAATACTAGTAGCAAATAGTTTTGGAGAAGGCAATGACAACCTACTCCGGTACTCTTGCCTGGAAAATCCCATGGAGAGAGGAGCCTAGTAGGCTGCAGTCCATGGGGTCGCTAAGAGTTGGACACGACTGAGCGACTTCACTTTCACTTTCATGCATTGGAAAAGAAAATGGCAACCCACTCCAGTGTTCTTGCCTGGAGAATCTCAGGGCTGGGAGAGCCTGGTAGGCTGCTGTCTATGTGGTCACACAGGATCTGACACTACTGAAGTGACTTAGCAGTAGCAGCAGCAAATAGTTTAAAGCAAAATTATAAACCATTTCATTTATTGTAGCACAAAAAGTAAATATGATTTCCAACAGAAACTACAAGACAGAAGAAAATGGCACGATATATTTATAGTGAAGAAAGGGAAGAACTACAACCAAGAGTCTTCTACCTGGCAAGACTCCCATTCAGGTTTGGTGGAGAAATTAAAATCTTTCCAGACAAGCAAAACTTAAGAGAATTCAGCACCACCCAACCAGCTTTACAAGTACTGAAGGAACTTCTCTAGGCAGGAAACACGAGAAGAAAAACACCTATACAAAATAAACCCAAAGCAATTAAGAAAATGGTAGTGGGATTATACATATTGAACTGAGTGAAGTCGCTCAGTAGTGTCCAACTCTTTGCGGCCCTGTGGACTGTAGCCCACAGGCTCCTCCATCCATGGAATTTTCTAGGCAAGAGTACTGGAGTGGGTTGCCATTTCTTTTTCCAGGGGATCTTCCCCACCTGGGGATAGAACCCATGCCTTTCACATTGCTGGCAGACCCTTTACCATCTGAGCTGCCAGGAAATCCCATCAGTTCAGCTCAGTTCAGTTCAGTCGCTCAGTTGTGTCTGACTCTCCTCGACCCATGAATCGCACCATGCCAGGCCTCCCTGTCCATCACCATCTCCTGGAGTTCACTCAGATGCACGTCCATTGAGTCCATGATGACATCCAGCCATCTCATCCTCTGTTGTCCCCTTCTCCTCCTGCCCCCAATCCTTCCCAGCATCAGAGTCTTTTCCAATGAGTCAACTCTTTGCATGAGGTGGCCAAAGTATTGGAGTTTCAGCTTTAGCATGATTCTTTCCAAAGAAATCCCAGGGCTGATCTTCAGAATGGACTGGTTGGATCTCCTTGCAGTCCAAGGGACTCTCAAGAGTCTTCTCCAACACCACAGTTCAAAAGCATCAATTCTTTGGCACTCAACCTTCTTCACAGTCCAACTCTC
>SJYC01096445.1:0-16724 GCA_006408675.1 Madoqua kirkii | reverse complement strand
AGGTTCAGCACCATTCCTTTCAAAGAAATCCCAGGGCTGATCTCCTTCAGAATGGACTGGTTGGATCTCCTTGCAGGCCAAGGGACTCTCAAGAGTCTTCTCCAACACCACGGTTCAAAAGCATCAATTCTTCGGTGCTCAGCCTTCTTCACAGTCCAACTCTCACATCCATACATGACCACAGGAAAAACTATAGCCTTGACTAGATGGACCTTAGTCAGCAAAGTAATGTCTCTTCTTTTGAATATACTATCTAGGTTGGTCATAACTGTTCTTCCAAGGAGTAAGCGTCTTTTAATTTCATGGCTGCAGTCACCATCTGCAGTGATTTTGGAGCCCCCCAAAATAAAGTCTGACACTGTTTCCACTTTTTCCCATCTATTTTCCATGAATTGATGGGACCAGATGCCATGATCTTCGTTTTCTGAATGTTGAGCTTTAAGCCAACTTTTTCACTCTCCTCTTTCCCTTTTCATCAAGAGGCTTTTTAGTTCCTCTTCACTTTCTGCCATAAGGGTGGTGTCATCTGCGTATCTGAGGTTATTGATATTTTTCCCGGCAGTCTTGATTCCAGCTTGTGTTTCTTCCAGTCCAGCGTTTCTCATTAACATCATGGAGGGCTAAGATCTGATTCAGATCTTTTGCCACTTGCCCTTTGCTTATCAGACTTCAGCTTTGTGGTCCTTTCGATGCCTTGAACAAACTCCTGCTGCAGAGCCTTTGTTGTTGCACTGGCCTGTTCTCTTAATACTTGGAGAGCCCTTGCTCAGAGGTGCTTGTGGACATTTCTTCTCATCCAGGTCATGGCTCAAATGTCTTCTAATAATTCAAGTTTGAGTGGCCTACCCGGTTCACTTCAGCTGAAGTAATCCCTCTTCTCCGGTTACATAAGCATCTTCTGGGTCCTTCAGCCACAGTCTTAACATCATTGTGTTCATTTTGTGGCTTGTTATTGTCTGCTTATCCCCTGGAGAAGGAACTGGCAACCCACTCCAGTATTCTTGCCTAGAGAATCCCCAGGGACAGAGGAGGCTGGTAGGCTACGGTCCACAGGGTTGCAAGAGTCAGACACGACTTAGCGACTAGACCACCACTATTGTTTCCTTTTCCTGGCTAGGGTCTATGATCTGTTTAAAGGTGAGAACACTCTGTCTCTATCACTGCCATATCTTAGCACTCAGTACACATTTGTTGAGAAGAAAGAAAGAGGAAGGCGGGTAGGAGTTGGAAGGAGAGAGAGAATAAGAATGAGTGAAAATATAGACGCGAGTCTCAGACTTCTCTCCCTGAAGGGCTTAGTAGGAGGGCACATATTAGAAAAAGTATGATAAACACATTTGACTCCTGTGGGAATAGGCATGTAATTGCAACCTGTACTCAGGGATTTCCTTTTTGAGGATGACAGCATCCATACTTGTTTCAGCTCTAAACTGCAAGACTCCAAAATTAGAATGAATAAGTTGAGTATAAACTCACAGAAACATTTTGAATTGTACAATTAGTGCCATTACTTTACCTTCATATAACTGCAGGTAGATACTGGCAATCCATAAGACCAGATGTGAAGCACCTCTCCAAATATAGGTAGAATTGTAGAGCATCTCTCTTTTTAAGTTTCCTTGCCTGGATATAATCACTGACCACAACCATAATACAGGAGGTTGTAATACAAGAGATTGTTTGAAGACCTCTCTTGAGGATAAATCCCTCTTTGTGTTTGTGTGTGCATATGTATGGAGAAGGAAATGGCAACCCACTCTAGTTTTCTTGCCTGGAGAATCCCATGAACAGAGGGGCCTGGCAGGCTACAGTATCCATGGGGTCACAAAGAGTCAGACGTGACTGAGCATGCATGAGCCTGTATGTAAGCATATATGTACATATATGTATGTATACATTACATATGTATAATAAACTATGGTAAAGGTATACAAGAATTATAACCTCACTGCTATAAACTTTACCAGTTTTGTGGAGTTGAGGGGAAGACTAATCAGGACATAGAATAAGATAGGCTCATATCCCTCTCATTGGTCATCTTTGACACCAGTCTTTTAATTAAAGTACTTCAGGGAGGAGTTATTGTCTTTCTCAGGTGCCCCGTGTCTCACCTTGGATTTTGTACAGAGAACTATTTTGAAGTTCATTTTCCATTACCTTCCTTGGAGTTCTGACAGTACTTTGAAATTACTGGTGCTTGGAGTGTAGATATTTTCTTTTGCTGAGATATTTAATGGACAAGTGCATTGTGGCTTTGGATGATAAGACTGGATTTTTTAAAGTATTAATAGACACCCCAGTGGCTAAGTGGTAAAGAATCTGCCTGCAATGCAGGAGACACGGGTTCGATCCCTGGGTCTGGAAGATCCTCTGGAAGAAGAAATGGCAACCCACTCCAGTATTCTTGCTTGGGAAAGCCCATGGACAGAGGAGGCTGGTGGGCTGTGGTCCACGAGGTCACAAAGAATCAGACATAAATGAGTGATTGAACACACACACACACACACACACACACACACACACACACACACACACACACCATGTATACATACATATTGATAGGCATGGTAAAACTGACTAAAATCAGTCACTTACAATAAATTTTTTTATTCTGATTCATGACATAATTCATGTGTCTTTCTCTTTTTATTCTAGTCCTAAAGAATATTCTTACATATAATAAAGAATTCCCATTTGATGTTCAGCCTGTCCCTTTAAGGTAAAATAAATTAGCACCAGTATTTGTCTTCTTATTTTATCATCTTATTTTATACCTATTTTCAGATATTTCTGGATGTATCATATCAATGTTGGTATCATTGATATCATTAATCCAACATATTAGCATTTTATGTCAGCATTTTTTATATCAACATTTTACCTGGGAAATGAGTAGCTATTTGGCTTCTCTTGTATATTTGGTTTTGTAGCTCACTGTTTTTTCTGTCCTTTTGCATGTAGAAGAATTTTAGCACCTGGTGAAGAAGAGATTTTGGAATTTGAAGAAGATGAAGAAGAGGGTGGTGCTGGAGCAGGATCTCCTGATTCCTTTCCTGCCAGAGTTCCCGGTAAGTATCAGTTGTTAAAAATATCCATGGCTTAATTCACAGTCAGAGTTTTTGGAACTTCCTTTAGTATTTGCTAATGGGAGTAAAACCTCTCCAGGGTGCATGTCCATTTTAGGCAAAACTTTATGGTCATGTTATGGGCAGTAACTGTTTTATAGATATAGCCTGTTATTATTTTACTCTCTATGTTGGCATCCCAAAGAGCACCCTCAGGTTCCGAGTTCACTAGGGGAACTCACTCAGCATGTTGCTGTAACTCAACAGCTGTGCTTTATCCCAGAAGAAGAATTACAGGCACAAAACAAGCCAAGGGAAAATGTATGTGAGCCAAGTCCAGAGGAAACCAGGTACAAGCCTCCAGGAGTCCTCTCCCAGTGGAGTCACACAGCTTGTACTTGATTCCTCTAGGGGCAAATTCTAGTGAAACACGTGAAGTGTCCCTTGAAGTGGGAAGCACATAAGAGACTCTACCCAGAGCTGTTACTTAGAACCTTCTGTCTAGCACTGACCAAAATTCCAGACTCCCAGAAGGAAAGCAGGTAATTCAGCATAAGCCATATTGTTTGTAAAAAGAATGTAGGCACAGTGACCATTCTTATCAGGGGCAGTAGCAATCCTCCCAACATCCAGATTCCCAGATGCTAGTCAGGGACTGCCCTCGTAGTCAGGCCTTTCTAAGAGTGACCGTCTCAGACCTGCTGTGTGGACTCTTTTTCTGTTCACTATCAAATTTGGTCGTTAAAAACTGGACCCCCAGGAGAATGGCTACTGAGCAAATGCCTTTTATTCCCATCTGTTTTAAAGAAAGCAAATAATGGTGAGGCTTTTTATTTACAGCTGATCTTCCCTGCCTGTCAGTAATCTAAGCAGGCATGCTGGATAAATTTATTTCTCCCATCACTGTTTCACTCTGTTCTGTTCTTATACAGCACACAGTTTTCATTTCTAGTCAGTTGGTTCACTTTAGTGGAGAAGGAAATGGCAGCCCACTCCAGTTTTCTTGCCTGGAGAATCCCAGGGATGGGGGAGCCTGGTGGGCTGCCATCTGTGGAGTCGCACAGAGTTGGACATGACTAAATCGACTTAGCAGCAGCAGCAGCAGTGTAATATGCTGATATATTGTGATATATTTTAGAATAGACTCCAAAAGCTTTAAAATCCAGCTAGATAACAACTTACATGTTATCCTGATAACTTTCTTGGTGACCTTGGTAATATTGCAGGTTTAGTTCCAGATGACAATAAAGTGAGTATTGCAAGAAAGTGAGTCACACAAATTTTTTGGTTTCCCAATGCATATAAAGTTACATATACAGTAGTCTGTTAAGTGTGTGATAAGCATGTCTAAAAAATTTTTTTGTATTTCATTATATATATATTTTTATTGAAATATAGTTGATTTACAGTGCTTCAGGTACACAGCAAGGTGATGCACATATATTATTTTTCAGATTATTTTCCATTATAGGGTATTACAAGGTATTGACTGTAGTTTCCTGTTCTATAGAAAATACTTTATTGCTAAAAAATGCTAACCATCATCTGAGGCTTTAGCTAGTCATAATCTTGCTATTAGAGGGTCTTGTGTTGATGGCTGCTGACATTAGGGTGCTGGTTGCTGAAGGTTGGAGCAGCTGTGACAACTCCTTAAACTAAGATAGCAGTGAAATTTGCACCTAGATTGACTCTTCCTTTAAGTTTCTCTGTAGCATGCAGTGCTACTTAATAGCATTTCACCCATCGTAGAACTTCTTTCAAAATCGGAGTCAGTTCTCAAGTCTTGCCACTGTTTATCCACTAACTCTGCATAACATTCTAAATTTTTTGTTGTCATTTTAATAGTCTTCATGGCATCCTTACCAGAAGTAGATTCCATCTTGAGAAAACACTTTCTTTGTTCATCTATACAAAGCAGCTCCTCATCTGTTAAAGTTTTGGGAAATTGGAACAATCCAGTCACATCTTCAGGGTCCATATCTTATTCTAGTTCTCTTGTTATTTCCACTGCATCTGCAATTAACAGTAGTAACATCAGAGACACAGGTCATCAGTCACTGTAAAAAATATAAAAATAATGAAAAAGTTTGAAATATTGCAAGAATTATCAAAATGTGACACTGAGCCAGAAGGTGAACAAATGCTGTTAGAAAAATGGCACCAGTAGACTTGCTTGAGACAGAAAAGAAAGAAGGAAAGTGTGCTCAGTCATGTCCGACTCTTTGCCACCCCATGGACTATAGCCTACCAGGCTCCTCTGTCCATGGGATTTTCCAGGCAATAGTATTGGAGTGGATTGCCATTTCCTTCTCCGGGGGATCTTTCAGACCCAGGGATTGAACCCAGGTCTCCCGCATTGTAGACAGACACTTTACTGCCTGAGCCACCAGGGAAGCACCGGGTTGCTTGACACAAGGTTACCACAAATGTTCAGTTTGTAAAAAATGCAATATCTGTGAAGTGCAGTGAAGTTTAATAGTAATAGTTCAGTGTTTATTATGCCCTTTGGGGTGGAGGCGTTATGGGGTATGTAGGTTCAAACCAACAGACCCTGGGCTTGAGTCTAATCTTAGAACATTACTAGTTGCACTTATTCTGTTTCTTTTTTTTTTTTTTCATTTTTATTATTTATTTGGCTGTGCAGGGTCGTAGTTGTAGCATGCAGGATCTTTAGTTATACCATGCAAACTCAGTTTTGCCATGTGAACTCTTAGTTGTGGCATATGGAATCTAGTTCCCTGACCAGGGATCAAACCTGCCCTCCTACCCCTACCCTGCACTGGGACAGAAGAGCCTAAACACCAGACCACCAGAGAAGTCCCAGTTGCACCTATTCTTAAACCAGTCTGAACTTCAGCTTCTCTTTTATTTATAAAATGAGTTGATAATCATGCCTACCTCATAAGGTTCCTGCGAAGATTAAATAAGGTACTGCATATAAAGCTTTTAGCCCAGTCCCTGTCATATACTGAATATTAGTGAGGTGGTTATTTTCATCATCATCACCTTTCAATGGAGGTAACAATAGGATTACTGGGAAAATTACTGTCGATGGTAGCTATTATTGTTAATAATATGTCTTTCAGTGTAAGGGCATTATTCCTAATATACCTTACTTTATAGATGTATTTTTCTTGCTTTTGTTATATATGTAGAAAATGTCAAACTTGCTGAGATTGTGAGAGAAATTTTCTTGCTGTTTTACTTAACTAAACAGTTGTAATTCTGTTTTCAATCCATGTATTGTAATTGCTAAAACTTCCACGACTATAAATTCTATCTGATTTGGTTGTCCACATATTTGCTATACAGACAGATCAAGATTTTTATGGGTTTCAGACTGCTGAGTTGAAAGAAACTTTTACCATAAATCCATTTGCTATGTAAGATTAAACCTGAACTTAATAGATTATTGTATTCTGATATAGTATTGTGATAATTCATTTTAAAGGTAGAGAAAGCTTACTGAATCCTTCTAGTCTCTGAATTTCTTTTTTAAAAAAGTACATGTAGGTTAATTAATTGTATTTAGTTTGGGATCATTATTGTTCAGGGCCTGTGTGTTAGTGTCAGTTGCCCAGTAGTGTCTGACTCCTTTTGACCCCATGGCTTGTAGCCTCTGTCCATGGAATTCTCCAAGCAGGAATACTGGAGTGGGTAGCAATACCCTTCTCCAGGAGATCTTCCTGACCCAGGGATTGAACCTGGGTCTCCCACATTGCAGGCAGCTTCTTCATCATCTGAGCCGTGTCATTAAAAAATAACTTTAAAATAATATTCATTGACGTAGCAAGATGGCATTTAACTTTTTACTTAACTGGAAAGCAGGAAACATTTTCTTTTCCTTGTTACACTGAGAAAATCCAAGATTTAAGTGATGCCCAGGCTGTGTCTGCATTTTGGTGGCAAGATGGTTCTAGAAATTGTTGTGATTTTTCTCTTTTTATTTATTATCTTTATTTGTATATAATTTATTGAATTATAAGTTTATTGTGATTTGTTTAAAAAGTCGAGTCTATGAGATTCTATTTATATATACAGAATTCACCCTTTTGGGTGTGCAGGTTTATGCTTGTTGATAAATGTATACAATTGTGTTAACCAACACTGCTGGGAGGCTAAAGAGGAATAAGGAATGGTATGTAGATTTGTGACCCAGAATAGTTTTTTCCCCTTTCAAATGGAAAGTGACTTTTTAACCAACCTTTGATTGGGGTAGGTGGGGAGTTAGGGGGTAGGTATTATCTTTCTTTTTAACATTCATCTCTTTCCTTTTCAAAAATTTAAAAATTCATATAGAGAACATAAATTTTTGTTAAATAATTGGCTTGAGCCAAAATAGGGTTTAATTTTTCTAAAGTTAGGCTTCAATTCAATCACTCAGTTATGTCCAACTCTTTGTGACCCCCATGGATGGCAGCACGCCAGGCTTCCCTGTCCATCACCAACTCCTGGAGCTTGCTCAAGCTCATTTCCATCGAGTCGGTGATGCCATCCAACTGTTTCATCCTCTGTCATCCCCTTATCCTCCCGCCTTCAATCTTCCCCAGCATCAGGGTCTTTTCCGACAATTTAGTTCTTCACATCAGGTGGCCAAAGTATTGGAATTTCAGCTTCAGTCCTTCCAGTGAATATTCAGGACTGATTTCCTTTAGGTTTGAAAGGTAGGCTTGGTAGATTTTAAATCAAGGATGTAAATGTCAGCCTGTTTTATTGGACTGAAAATTTACTAGTATAAATATAAAGCAATTAAAATCATAAGCCCAAGAAATATGAACAGACGAAGACAAAATTTTCAAGATTAAAAAAAAAAAACCTTCTTACTGAATGACATGATTAAACTCAAATATAGGCTTAGTTTCAAAATTTTCACAAATGTGTTAGTTTCTTTAGCTCTTAATCATACATAAAACATGTCCATTTTTGAAGCTGAAAATAATGAAATTTACCTCTTCAATGTGAAACCTGTGCATGGTGTTTGCTTTACAAATACTCAGTTCTGAGTTGAACTCGAGAGAAGCAAACATGGATTTCATTTTTAGCTGAAATGAGATTTTTCTTGCTCACACGTATAAGAAGTTGCAAATTGCAGCAAAGTGTTCATTGCTTTCTTGTGACTATGAGGGCATCCTTCTTTCATAGAGATCCAGAGCATACCTTGGGGCACAGTGGTGAATATCACTAAGTTCTTTTTCTTCTCCCAGAGTCTCAGGTTCTCAAATTGGAGAGAAGAATCAGAGAAAGCGTTCCTCACTCAGGCATTTATTTGTTTATGTGTCTCTTCAGTCGTATCTGACTCTATGCAGCCCTGTGGGCTGTAGCCTGCCAGGCTCCTCTGTCTGTGGGATTCTCCAGGCAAGAATACTGGAGAGGGTTGCCCTGCCCTCCTCCAGGGGATTTTCCAGACCCAAGGATTGAACCCATGTCTCTTCTGTCTCCTCATTGTCAGGTGGGTTCTTTACCACCAGCACCACCTGAGACATCCTTACTTGTATATAAAGTAAAAGAAAATACTCTTTGATTTTGTTTGCTGGTTCTCCAGGCTAGTTTTTAATAAGATTTGAGACTTACTGATAATTAATATTTTTTCTCACTTTCAAGCTTAAGCAGGTTGGGAAGCGTTTCAAAATTCCCTTTTACAGCTTTTTTTTCTTTTAAATGCAAGAATCCTGTCACTTGAATTTAAAGGGTTAAGTTTTGCAGAGACTAAGTCATATGAGATGCTGTTAAGTAGATTACATTTTGCAGCCCTCATCTTCAAAGCACCCAGCAACATCTAGCTTACTCTTTCTTAAAAGTACTCTGCAGTTCAGCCTTTTGACTCAGACACCTGTGAGGAACTCTTCCTTGCTTCCTGTAGGGAATGATGGATTGCCCTTTTTAAACTAGCATTTATAACATGAAGCACATGCCCACTGGCTCCTTCCAGACATTGTAGATGTGTGTTTATTAAATTATTTTTTTTCCAAAATTAGGTATAGTGACAATTGATATACTCTTAATGTATGTGAACAACTTCAGGCAGGTATGATTTTAATTTATTATTTAAATGATAGTGGCCATTAAGGATTTTTTCCCCCAAATTTTAAAGCAGTTTTAAAAATGAACAGACATCTTATGATTTTTTAAACTCTGATTTTTCTTTTCTTTTTTTGTAAATTCTTTATTTACTTCTGGCTGTGCATGGTAGGCTGTTCTCTAGTTCCAGAGAGGAAGAGCTACTCTCTAGTTGCAGTGTACAGACTTCTTACTGCAGCGGCTCCTCTTGTTGCTGAGCACAGACTCTGGCACCTGGGTTGAGTAGTTGCAGCTCCTGTGCTCTAGAGCACAGGCTCAGTAGCTGTGGTGCGGGGCTTAGTTGCTCCATAGCATGTGGGATCTTCGTGGATCAGGGATTGAACCTGTATCCCCTGCATTGGCAGGTGGATTCCTATCCATTGAGCCAACAGGGGAAATCCTTTTCCTTGAAAGCTTAAAGGAACCTATGTTCCTTAACTGCTAAACAATAAATTACTAGCTAAAAGAAATTGTGTATGTATTTTAATATTTTACCACAATTTCTACCTCTAACCTAAATTCAGCAATTCAAAAACAAATAACTGACCTCTCCATAACTTTTTTATCTATATCCAATATTAGTTGTAAAGATTATCTGTAGCCAGAATTTGAAGACACATTTAATATGTTACCTATCTGCCAAATATTGTGGCCTGTTTGATCAGTATTGTTACCTTAAATTGTGTTTAAGATTATCCTGAAATAACTAAATTATTTTTCTTGAAAGAAAAAATCTACTGAAATGCAAAATATTATCATATATGTACTTTTTAAAATTACACTTTAGCAGCACAAAGAAATGTGCACTTAAAAAATTGGATGACAGAGAATCTGTCAATAGTACTAGATATGTGAGTTTAGTTACAAGTCTGATAAATCTAAAGCAAAGAAAACTAAGATTAAATGTGTTATCACATAAAAATATGATATTGCTCAGTCTACATTTTGAACACTTCATTGAACTCTGCTCTAAGTGTGGATAAAAATTTAATCTACTTTTTGCTAGCGATATTTATTTCCAGATGACCAAGGCAAAATAAGGACCAATTCACCTCTCACTGTAGACCAATGCCTGTGGGAACATCTGTACAATATGACATAAAATGTCAAGCAAGTAAAATGAACTCAATAAGCACATTGAAATCACCGTGTTTTTCAAAAGATGTAATACTCAGTAATTTTCTAAAAAGGCATTGCCTGTTTAGGATTCTTGTCTAGGTGATGATGTACTATTTTGGAGCAAAGACCATCATGTCATTTCCTGTTTTAGGCCAGAAGGAAAAATCACATGAGGACAGGGTCTTTTGGAGTTTCACTGACTTCAGTTTCCTTGTAACCTTTGTTTTCTTCTGTGGAGTTAACCACACAGACTCCTGGTCCCTGGGCGGTCAGTCTCTTCCTAGTATGCTACTGCTGCTGCGTCGCTTCAGTTGTGTCCGACTCTGTGCGACCCCAGAGACAGCTGCCCCCCAGGCTCCCCTGTCCCTGGGATTCTCCAGGCAAGAACACTGGAGTCTGGTTCTCCATAATCTTTCTTATCCGAAGTGTCTTGGCCCCTCACAGAGAACCACTCCAATATGAGGAGCTCCTTCTTATGCCAGGATTGGCAGTGTTATCATTTTCTCTTGGGAGAGAGCAGTTGTAGGTGTGGAATGAGGGGCCACAGCTGCTGCTCTACTTCTCCTGGTGCCAACTGCAGGCAGGAGATGGTACCCACTGCTGGACACTGTACCAGCAGTCTTGGGATTCGATGCCTGGCACACTGCCACACCCCCACCCCCATACAGAAGCTATAATACAGTCAGCCAAGAGCTATTAGATCAGACATTTTCACCCATTTTTTGTTTGTTTAATTCTGGGTACATTTTGTCTTTGTTTGATAAACTTGGCTATTTTTGTGATGCAATGGCAACTCACTCCGGTACTCTTGTCTAGAAAATCCCATGGATGGAGGAACCTGATAGGCTGCAGTGCATGGGGTCGCTAAGAGTCGGGCATGACTGAGGGACTTCACTTTCACTTTTCACTTTCATGCATTGGAGAAGGAAATGGCAACCCACTCCAGTATTCTTGCCTGGAGAATCCCAGGGACAGAGGAGCCTGGTGGTCTGCCGTCTTGCACAGTCGAACACGACTGAAGTGACTTAGCATTAGCAGCCACAACTACTTTATATTTCATCTGCAACAGTTTTGACAGCAGCATCTCTCTGTGAAGAAAGCCGTGAGTTGTGACATGTCAGGGTGTTCTCCTACAGGAGGGGGGCCAACTGTTAACGGACACCTCAGAAAAGTTCTTCAGAGACAGAGATGAAGACTGGACATTGAATCCATTTGACCTTGCCTTGTTTGGGGCCTTTGCAGCAGGAGTTTGCTTGACTTTCACCACCTTTTATAGAACTCACAAATGCTACATGACATTGATCGACTAAACCTAGAGACTCAATAGAGAAGTTGTGTTTATCACAAAACCTTCAGGAT
Organism: Madoqua kirkii; assembly: GCA_006408675.1. Taxonomy (NCBI): domain Eukaryota; kingdom Metazoa; phylum Chordata; class Mammalia; order Artiodactyla; family Bovidae; genus Madoqua; species Madoqua kirkii. Next base: position 5,124 of record SJYC01096445.1, on the reverse strand, counting down.
CACATGAAATGTCATCAATGTCAGCTTATTATTGAAGAAATTAAAAAAATAGAGCATTTTTAATTTCTTACCGTGAATCTTGGGCTTCCCAGGTGGTGCTAGTGGTGAAGAATCCGCTTGCCAACTCAGGAGACATAAGAGATGTGAGTTTGATCCCTGGGTCAGAAAGATCCCCTGGAGGAGGGCATGACAACCCACTTCAGTATTTTGCCTGGAGAATCCCACGGACAGAGGAGCCTGGCAGGCTACAGTCCACTGGGTCACAAAGAGTCAGACATGGCTTAGTGACTAAACCACCACCCTAGCTGCATTCATAGATTATTTTTCACATTTGAGGCACAATGGAAAGGACAACTTGGAATACCAGTCCAAATACAGATTGCTGATAAATAGCTTTCATCACCAAGATGGACTTTGAGGCTCTAGTATAATAAAATGACCTTGGAGCTTATGATTGACTCTTGTTACCGTACCAGAATTATCTGTAGGCTTCAGCTTGGATCCTGTTCTAACTCATAGCTCTTCTTCAGAAGCCACACTGAATCAAATAATTCCCTCTACTTTTCTTTGAAAGCAGTAGGACATGTTTGCTCCAGGTGGAGGTTGGGGTCAATCAGAAGACACTGACATCATCATGCTGCCTTCTTCCTTGCAGAGTGGAGCTTACCAGCTGCCAAAGACTGCCCCTTTCTTGCCTAAAAAGCTAAAATTGGATCCAGCCAAAGGAACATGATCTTATTGCCCACCACCACATGAGGCTCAGAGACCTGGAATAAAGTTGCTATACAGATGGCCGTCTCTGACCATCTCCGTTAACCTATGTTGCTAAGCACACGAAGTTTAGATGGTGCTTACCCTTGATCTCTGTCTTTTATGGAGCTGCCAAGCCGCACCACCAGCATGTCCCTAGCATTCTCCAGAACCCTGGTTGAGAAATCCTGCTTTGGACAGTTAGCTGTAGCACACAGAGTTTTCTGTATTGAAAAGTGTGAGGTGGAAGTAATGGCCCCCCAGAGATGTGCATATCCTAATCCTAAGAGCCTGTAAACATGTACATGGCAAAGAGCTGACGTTAACGACCGTTAGGTAGAGACTATCCTACAGTACCTTTTAGGCTGTGCTGTGCTTAGTTGCTCCTGTCTGACTCTTTGCGACCCCATGGACTGTAGCCCTCAGGCTCTTCTGTTGATGGGGATTCTCCAGACGAGAATACTGGAGTGGGTTGCCATGCCCTCCAAGGGGTCTTCCCAACCTAGGGATCAAACCCAGGTCTTCTGCGTTGAAGGTTGAATTCCTTACAATATGAACTGCCAGGGAAACCCAAGAATACTGGAGTGGGTAGCCTATCCCTTCTCCAGGGTATCTTCCTGACCCAGGAGTTGAACCAAGGTCTCCTGCATTGCAGGCAGATTCTTTATCTGCTGAATACCAGGAAAGCTCCTCTTTTTCAGCCTTTATTGGCTTTATGGACAATTAAATTACAAAAATGGCAAACGAGACAAGGTGGTTAAAAACATGTACTCTAGGACCAGACTACTGTGTAATAAAGAACAGGTTACTTAACTTTTCTGGATCTCAGTTCACCTCTTAAGTAAATGGGACTGACATTAACACCTGTGTCAGAGTTCTTATGTGGATTAAATTAGTTGGTACATATAAAGAATTAGAATAATGCCTGGCCCAGAGTAAGTGTTCTGTAAGTGTTGAATATTTGTTATTTATGCAGCATTTCCACATAGAAGAACATTTGTTATTTTTGATCCTTGCCCTAGAACTAAGAGCAAATTATTTAGTTCTAGTTGGAAAAGCTTAGTTTATACCAGATCATGTATGATCATTTCGTATCCTGATTATAGTCTTCGTTTTGAGTGTAATTACTTGTTCTCATATTACTTTATATAGTTGAATATTTCAGTTTTATATTTAGAAATCTTTTAACGTAGTGCTTTGATGTCTTAATTATCTGTTTTACTTTTGATACACAAACATGCTACCTTTCTCATTTAACCCAGGAGCTATAGCTGGTGTGGTATTATACTATTATTTTATCTTCTTTCATGCACATATCATGTAAGACAGTGCATGTATATATATATAATGTCTAGCCATTTGTCTACTAGAACATAATATAACCTTTAGAGCTGTGAAATTCCAAATTCATTTTAAAAAGATCTGTATATTAACTAATGCCACACAATTCAACAATGAGCCATTATCCAGATTTGTCTTTCAAGTTGCTTAATATGCAGTCAATAAGACAAAGCCAACAGTACATAATTACGGTTAGAGATGTTGCTATTGAGTTGTTCAGTCATGTCTGACTCTTTGTGACCCCATGAACTGCAGCACGCCAGGCTCTCTGTCCTCCAGTTTCTCCTGGAGTTTGCTCAAATTCATGTCCATTGAGTTGATGATGCTACCTAACCATCTCATCCTCTGCTGCCCTCTTATTCTCTTGCCTTCAGTCTTCCTGTCATCAGGGTCTTTTCCAGTGAGTTGGCTCTTCACATGAGGTGGACAAAATATTAGAGCTTCAGCTTCATTATCAGTCCTTCCAATGAATACTCAGGGTTGATTTCCTTTAGGATTGACTGGTTTGATCTTGCAGTCCAAGGGACTCTCAAGAGTCTTCTCCAGCACTGTAATTAAAAAGCATCGATTCTTCAGCACTCAGCCTCCTTTATGATCCAGCTCCCATATCTACATGACTACGGGGAAAACCATAGCTTTGACTAAATGGACCTTTGTCAGCAAAGTAATGTCTCTGCTTTTTAATATGCTGTCTAGGTTGGTCATAAGTTTTCTTCCAAGGAGCAAGCGCCTTTTAATTTCATGGCTACAGTCACCATCCACAGTGATTTTGGAGCCTAAGAAAATAAAGTCTGTCACTGTTTCCATTGTTGCCCCATCTATCTGTCAAGAAGTGATGGGACTGCTTGCCATGATCTTCGGTTTTTGAATGTTGATTTTAAGCCAGCTTTTTCACTCTCCTCTTTAACTTTCATCAAGAGACTCCTCAGTTCCTTTTCACTTTCTGCCATAAGGGTGGTAGGTATCATCTGCATATCTGAGGTTATTGATATTTCTTCCAGCAATCTCCACCTTGTGTTTCATCTAGCCTAGCATTTTGCATGATGTAGTTTGCATATAAGTTAAATAAGCAGGGTGAAAATATACAGCAACCTTGTCACACTCCTTTCCCAGTTCTGAACCAGATAGCTGTTCCATGTCTGGTTCTAAATGCTGCTTCTTAACCCACATACAGGTTTTTCAGGAGACAGGTAAAGTGATCTGGGTATCCCATCTCTTTAAGAATTTTTTTTTTTTAATTATGGATGAACAAAAAATGACTAAGGGATTTCAGCACAGGTAATCTAGCTGGAACGAAGACTCAGAGTGTGTAGTAGTTAGTGAGAGAAGCGGAGAGCATCTTGGAAACTATCATGAAATAGCCTGAATAGTTACCTTTCTATATCATTTGTAATCTTCAATTATAGTCAACTTGCAGATAGTCTTTAATAAGGTATAAAGAGGGTAATGGGCTTGCAGAAGAGTTGGACATGACTTAGCAACTAAACAACAACAAACAGAGTAAAACTCAATCTTCATGTGATGGAGTGTTTTCACCCTACGTTGAATTATAGAATAATTAAGCTGAGTAAATTAATTATCTTTCAGCTTGAAATCACTGCCTTTGTATTGCATTGTTAGAAATATATTTACTAGTTAGATTTTAATGTGGTCTGAGGCAGAAAAGTTTGCTGGTAACAAGGAAAGAAATGTCATCCCATTGACTCACTTCAACTAATAGAGCTAGATGATTATAGATTATGAAGCTAATTCATCCAGAGGTAAAAATAGTTTTAGTGTTCAGTTAGGAAAACCATGGTGACTGAAGCCATAAAATTAAAAGATGCTTGCTCCTTGGAAGACAATCTATGACAAACCTAGACAGCATATTAAAAAGCAGAGACATTACTTTGCCAACAAAGGTCCGTATAGTCAAAGCTATGGTTTTTGCTTTAGTCATGTATGGATGTGAGAGTTGGACCATAAAGAAAGCTGAGTGTGGAAGAATTGATGCTTTTGAAATGTGGTGTTGGAGAAGACTCTTGAGAGCCCCTTGGACTGCAAAGAGATCAAACCAGTCCATCCTGGAGGAACTCACTCCTAAATATTCAATTGGAAGGACTGAAGCTACAGCTTCAATACTTTGGCCACCTGATGCTAAGCACTTACTTATTGGAAAAGGCTGTGATGCTGGGAAAGATTGAAGGCAGGAGGAGAAGGGGACGACAGAGGATGAGATGGTTGGATGGCATCACTAACTTGATGGACGTGAGTTTGAACAAGCTCCGGGAGTTGGTGATGGCATGCTGCAATCTATGGGGTCTCAAAGTGTCACACACAACTGAACTGAACTGGGAGAGACATAGTCTCAAAGAAAGAAAATCTATCATTGACTTTGGATATTGGATAAGAAACCACTTTTGACTGTCAAAAAAGAGAAAGAAAAGCCATAATTAAAGTAAAAAAGACAAGGGCCTAACATCCTTAATATAGAAGTAAAAATTTTGAGTTGCACCAACAAAGACCACAGGCATATTAAAAGTTTGAGCAAAAAACATGATCAGACAGTACACACACACATACAGACATACAGAGATGTACCAATAGCTCTTAAACATGTGAGGAGATACTCTAGAACTACTTTAACTGAGGCTGAGAGATTCTCATCCACTGCTGGTGGAAGTAGAAAATAATACAGTCCCTTTGAAGGGGAGTTCAGGATTAATTCCAAGCCAGGCTTCAGCAATACGTGAACGGTGAACTCCCTGATGTTCAAGCTGGTTTTAAAAAATGCAGAGGAACCAGAGATCAAATTGCCAACATCCGCTGGATCATTGAAAAAGCAAGAGAGTTCCAGAAAAACATCTATTTCTGCTTTCTTGACAATGCCAAAGCCTTTGACTATGTGGATCACAATAAACTGTGGAAAATTCTGAAAGAAATAGAAATACCAGACCACCTGACCTACCTCTTGAGAAATCTGTATGCAGGTCAGGAAGCAGCAGTTAGAACTGGACATGGAACAACAGACTGGTTCCAAATAGGAAAAGGAGT
>SJYC01096444.1:0-16276 GCA_006408675.1 Madoqua kirkii | reverse complement strand
CTTTCATTTTTGTAAAATTATTTATTTTTTAAAATCAGGCACAGTGATCATAACAACTAAAGCTTTGGAAGTGAGATAACTGGGACCGGAAGAATTACATAATTCTATAAAGGCTGCATAGTAAGCAATTAGTAATATAGGACTATAACACATATTTTTCTGATTCCAGTAAAATCTGTTAACTGTATCAAAGTACTTGGCAAATAGCAAACATCCAATAAATGTTTTTTTAATGAATTAAACCTCAGGTGTTTGAAGATAAAAAAAAAATATGTTGTAATAAACCCTTGGCACACATAAGGGATATATATTTTTGGTGGGTTTTTAAAATATTTTTTATTTTAATTGGAAGCTAATTACTTTACAATATTATAGTGGGTTTTGCCATATATTGACACCCCCTCCGATCTCCCTCCCCATCCCATCCCTCAGGATCATCCCAGGGCACCAGTCCTGAACACCCTGTCTCATGCATTGAACCTGGGCTGGCGATCTGTTTCACATATGATAATATTTGAAGATAAAAAAAAAATATGTTGTAATAAACCCTTGGCACACATAAGGGATATATATTTTTGGTGGGTTTTTAAAATATTTTTTATTTTAATTGGAAGCTAATTACTTTACAATATTATAGTGGGTTTTGCCATATATTGACACCCCCTCCGATCTCCCTCCCCATCCCATCCCTCAGGATCATCCCAGGGCACCAGTCCTGAACACCCTGTCTCATGCATTGAACCTGGGCTGGCGATCTGTTTCACATATGATAATACACATGTTTCAGTGCTATTCTCTCAAATCATCCCACACTCGCCTTTTCCAACAGAGTTGAACAGTCTGTTCTTTACATCTGTGTCTCTTTTGCTGTCTTGCATATAGGGTCATCGTTACTATCTTTCTAAATTCTATATATATGCATTGATATACTCTATTGGTGCTTTCTTTCTGACTTTCTTCACTCTGTATAGTATGCTGCAGTTTCATCCACCTCATGAGAATTGATTCAAATGTATTCTTTTTAATAAATGAGTAATATTCCATTGTGTATATGACTCACAGTTTTCTTATTCATTCATCTGTCAACGGATATCTAGGTTGCTTACATGTCCTGGCTGGGATGAACATTAGGGTACATGTGTCTCTTTCAATTCTGGTTTCCTTGGTGTGTATGCCCAGCAGTAGGATTGCTGGGTCATATGGCAGTTCTATTCCCAGTTTTTTAAGGAATCTCCATACTGTTCCCCATAGTGGCTAGTACTAGTTTGCATTCCCACCAACAGTGTAAGAGGGTTCCCTTTTCTCCACACTCTCTCCAGCATTTATTTTTTGTAGACCTTTTGATAGCAGCCATTCTGACCTGCGTGAGATGATACCTCATTATTGTTTTGATTTACATTTATTTGATAATGAGTGATGTTGAGCATCTTTTCATGTGTTTGTTAGCCATCTGTATGTCTTTTTTGGAGAAATGTCTGTTTAGTAACTTGGTCCAGTTTTTGATTGGGTCATTTATTTTTCTGGAAATGAGCTGCAGGAGTTGCTGGTACATTTTTGAGATTAATTCTTTGTCAGTTGCTTTGTTTGCTATTATTTTCTCCCATTCTGAAGGCTGTCTTTTCACCTTGCTTATAATTTCCTTTATTGTGCAAAAGATTTTAAGTTTAATTAGATCCCATTTGCTTATTTTTGCTTTTATTTACGTTACTCTGGGAGGTGGTTCATAGAGGATCCTGCTGTAATTTATGTCAGATAGTGTTTTGCCTATGTTTTCCTCTGGGAGTTTTATACTTTCTGGCCTTGCATTTAGATCTTTAATTCATTTTGAGTTTATTTTTGTGTATGGTGTTAGAAAGTATTCCAGTTTCATTCTTTTACAAGTGGTTGACCAGTTTTCCCAGCACCACTTGTTAAAGAGATTGTCATTTTTCCATGGTATATTCTTGCTTCCTTTGTCAAAGATAAGGTGTCCATAGGTGTGTGGATTTTTCTCTGGGCTTTTTATTTTGTTCCACTGATCTATATTTCTGTCTTTATGCCAGTACCATACTGTCTTAATGACTGTGGCTTTGTAGTAGAGCCTGAAGTCAGGCAAGTTGATTCCTCCAGTTCCATTCTTCTTTCTCAAGATTGCTTTGGCTATTCGAGGATTTTTGTGTTTCCATACAAATTGTGACATTATTTGTTCTAGTTCTTTGAAAATTACCATTGGCAGCTTGATAGGGATTGCATTGAATCTATAGATTGCTTTGGATAGTATACTCATTTCCACTATATTGATTCTTCCAATCCAGGAACATAGTATATTTCTCCATCTATTTGTGTTCTCTTTGATTTCCTTCATCAGTGTTTTATAGTTTTCTATGTATAGGTCTTTTGTTTCTTTACGTAGATATATTCCTAAGTATTTTATTATTTTTGTTGCAATGGTGAATATAATTGTTTCCTTAATTTCTCTTTCTGTTTTCTCATTGTTAGTGTATAGGTAGGAATGCAATCGATTTCTGTGTGTTAATTGTATATTCTGCAACTTTACTACATTCATTGTTAGCTCTAGTAAGTATCTGGTGAAGTCTTTAGGGTTTTCTGTGTAGAGGATCATATCATCTGCAAACAGTGAGAGTTTTACTTCTTCTTTTCCAGTCTGGATTCCTTTTTCTGCTCTGATTGCTGTGGCCAAAACTTCCAAAACTATGTTGAATAGTAGTGGTGAGACTGGGCACCTTTGTCTTGTTCCTGACTTCAGGGGAAAAGCTTTCAATTTTTCACCATTGAGGATAATATTTGCTGTGAGTTTATCTTATATGGCTTTTATTATTTTGAGGTATATTCCTTCTATGCCTGCTTTCTGGAGGTTTTTTTTTTTATCATAAATCGATGTTGGATTTTGTCAAAGGCTTTCTCTGCATCTATTGGGATAATCATATGTCTTTTATCTTTCAATTTGTTAATGTGGTGTATCACATTGACTGGTTTGTGGATATTGAAGAGTCCTTGCATGCCTGGTATCAAGCCCACTTGGTCATGATGTATGATCTTTTTCATACATTTCTGGATTTTGTTTGCTAGAATTTTGTTAAGGTTTTTTGTATCTATGTTCATCAGTGATATTGGCCTGTATGTTTTTCCTTTTTGTGGCATCTTTGTCTGGTTTTGATATTAGGGTGATGGTGGCCTCATAGAATGAGTTTGGAAATTTACATTCCTCTGTAATTTTCTGGAAGAGTTTAAATAGAATACATGTTAGCTCTTCTCTAAATTTTTGTTAGAATTCGGCTGTGAAGCCATCTGGTCCTGGAGCTTTGTTTGCAGGAAGATTTCTGATTACAGTTTTGTTTACCATGCTTGTGATGTGTCTGTTTCTTCCTGGTTCAGTTTTGGAAAGTTATACCTTTCTAAGAATTTGTCCACTTCTTCCAAATTGTCTGTTTTATTGGCATATAGTTGCTGATATTAGTCTCTTATGATCCTTTGTATTTCTGTGTTGTCGATTGTGATTTCTCCATTTTCATTTCTATGTTTGCTGATTTCATTTTTCTCCCTTATTTTTCTTGATGAGTCTAGCTAATGGCTTGTCTATTTTGTTTATGTTCTCAAAGAACTAGCTTTTAGCTTTGTTGATTTTTGCTATGGTGTCCTTTATTTTTCATTTATTTCCGCCCTAATTTTTATGATTTCCTTCCTTCTATTAACCCTGAGGTTCTTCATTCTTCTTTTTCTAGTTGCTTTAGGTGTAGAGTTAGGTTATTTATTTGAAATGTCTCTTGTTTCTTGAGGTAAGCTTGTATTGCTATGAGCCTTTCCCTTAGCACTGGTTTTACTGAATCCCATAGATATTGGTTTCTTGTATTTTCATTGTCATTCGTTTCTATGCATATTTTGATTTTTTTTATTTTTTCTGTGATTTGTTGGCTATTCAGAAGTGTGTTGTTTAGGCTCCATATGTTTATATTTTTAATATTTTTTTTTCCTGTAGTTGACATCTAATCTTATCACATTGTGATGAGAAAAGATACTTGGAATGATTTCATTTTTTTTTTTTAATTTACCAAGGCTAGATTTATGGCTCAGGATATGATCTATCCTGGAGAAGTTTCCGAGTGCACTTGAGAAAAAGGTGAAATTCATTGTTTTGGGGTAAAATTCCTATAGATATCAATTAAGTCTAACTGATCCATTATACCATTTAAAGTTTGTGTTTCTTTGCTAATTTTTTGTTTGGTTGATCTCTCCGCAGGTTTGAATGAGGTTTTGAAGCCACCTACTATTATTGTGTTACTGTTACTGTCCCCATTGATACTTGTTAGAATTTGCCTTACGTATTGTAGTGCTCCTATATTGGTGCATATATATTTATAATTGTTATATCTTCTTCTTGGATTGATCCTTTGGTCATTATGTAGTGTCCTTCTTTGTCTCTTTTCACAGCCTTTATTTCAAAGTCTATTTTATCTGATATGAGTATTGCTACTCCTGCTTTGGTTTACATTTGCATGAAATATCTTTTTCCAGCCCTTCATCTTCAGTCTGTATGTGTCCCTTGTTTTGAGGTGTTCTCTTGAATACAGCATACATAGGGGTTTTTTTTTTTTTTTTTTATCCATTCAGTCAGTCTTTGTCTTTTGCTTGGGTCATTCAACCCATTTACATTTGAAGTGACTATTGATAAGTATGATCCTGTTGCCATTTACTTTGTTGTTTGGGGTTCAAGTTTATACACCTTTTCCATTTCCTGTCTAGAGACGAGCCTTTAGCATATGTTGAAGAGCTGGTTTGGTGGTGCTGAGTTCTCTCAGCTTTTGCTTGTCTGTAAAGCTTTTGATTTCTCCACCATATTTGAATGAGATCCTTGCTGGGTACAGCAATCTGGGTTTAGGTTTTTATCTTTCATCACTTTAAGTATGTCCTGCCATTCCCTTCTGGCCTGAAGAGCTTCTATTGAAAGATCAGCTGTTGCCCTTGTGTGTTATTTGTCATTTTTCCCTTGCTGTTTTTAATATTTATTCTTTGTATTTGATCTTCATTAATTTGATTAATATGTGTCTTGAGATGTTTCACCTTGGGTTTACCCTGTTTGAGACTCTTGGTTTCTTGGACTTAGGTTGCTATTTCCTTCCTTGTTTTAGGTTTTGGTGGTGCTGAATTCTCTCAGCTTTTGCTTGTCTGTAAAGCTTTTGATTTCTCCTTCATATTTAAATGAGATCCTTGCTGGGTACAGTAATCTGGGTTGTAAGTTTTTCTCTTTCATCACTTTAAGTATGTCCTGCCATTCCCTCTGACTTGAAGAGTTACTATTGAAAGATCAGCTCTTATCCTTATGGGGATCCCCTTGTGTGTTATTTGTTGTTTTTCCCCTGCTGCTTTTAATATTTGTTTTTTGTGTTTGATCTTTGTTAATTTGATTAAAATGCTTCTTGGGGTGTTCCGCCTTGGGTTTATCCTGTTTGAGACTCTCTGGGTTTCTTGGACTTGGGTGGCCATTTCCTTCCACGTTTTAGGGAAGCTTCCAACTATTATCTCCTTAAGTATTTTCTCATGGCCTTTCTTTTTGTCTTCTTCTGGAACTCTTATGATTCAAATGTCAGGACGTTTGACATTGTCTCAGAAGTCTCTGAGGTTGTCATCATTTCTTTTAATTCTTTTTTTCTTTTTTCCTCTCTGATTAATTTATTTCCACCATTCTGTCTTCCACCTAATTTATCTTATCTTAAGCCTCAGTTATTCTACTGTTGGTTTTCTCCAGAGTGTTTTTGTCCTCAGTTATTGCATTATCCATTATTGGTTGACCCAGAGAGGTTCACAGAGTTACATAGAGAAGAGAAAAGGGAGGAAGGAGATAGAGGTGACCAGGAGAAGAAGAGGGGGAATCAAAAGGATTGTAACAGATCTAGCCAGTAATAATTTCCCTAAGTGTTCTCCATGGCCTGCAATACTCAAAGAGATTCACAGAGTTGGGTAGAGCAGAGAAGGGGGAGGGAGGAGGGAGAGGTGACTTGGGGGAGAAAAAGGAGAGTCAAAAGGGGGAGAGAGCAATCAAGCCAGTAATCACACTCCTAAGTAAAAATGAGTACTGAAGACTGGATTCTTAAATGTAGAAAATTGATAACAAATACCAAAAAGCAAAGATTAAAAGTCTAGAGTAGACGTTAGACTCAAAAATACAATATTAATAAAAATAAAAAAAATTATAAAAAATATATAATAAATTTGCTTTAAAAATAGGGTTTTGTTTTTTGCAAGGTAATGCTAATACTAAGTCGCTTTAGTTGTGTCCAACTTTGTGTGACCATATAGAAGACAGCCCACCAGGCTCCTCCATCCATGGATTTTCCAGGCAAGAGTACTGGAATGGGGTGCCATTGCTTTCTCTGTTGCAAGGTAATAGTAGGTTATAAAAATGAAAATTAAAGGAGTCATAAAGGACTTAAAAATTTAAAAAAATTAAATTTTAAAAATAATAATAGTAAAATAAATCTACGAATTTATCTGGAGCTGTTGTGGGCAGATGTAGGGGTGTGGAGTCAGTTCAGTTTCAGATAGTTCCTTGTTCCAGTTTATACTTCTTCTCAAGGTCTATAGCCCCCTTCCAATGTAGTCAGTGCTAACTACAGGGTTTTAATCTGTTGCACCTGTCACTTCCAAAGTGGTTCTATCTGTTTATTTTGGCTTCTGTTTGCAAGTTTCTTCAGTGTCTAATTTCCACCCTGACACAAGGGGGCAAAGGTGGTCTCTTATTTAGGCTCACTTGTTTAGCTGTGCTGTGAAGAGGGAGGAACACTGCAAACAAATATCACTGGTGTGTGTTGGGAGTGCACCCTGTGTCTGGGCCACACTAGTTTTGTCCCCACTCACAGCATGTGTGCTTTCCCTGTCTACACTGCTCAGGCTCCAGGTTGCTCTGCAGGGGAACTGTCTAAACCAGGCCCTGGTGTGCATGCAATTCCCAGGTCTAAGCCGCTAAGGTTCAGGTTTTCAGGTAATTCACAAAGGCACGGACTCAGGTGGGCCTGCGTTTTGTGCCCTTCACAGGTCTGAACAGCTCAGGTGACCAGGTGCTTGGCGAGCAACACTCTCCCCAGGTGTGTGGTGCATCTTATCTCCTCTCTGGTCCCAGCCACTTGGTTTCCTAGGTGTGCAGTGGGAGCACTGTCTCAGGTGTGCAATGTGTCTCCTCTGGGGTGCTGATGTCTAGCTGCGACCCTCCTGGCAGATGTCAACCGTCCAGGATCCAAGGAAGACTTTGTTAGCAACTGAGAGGCTACTCACAGTTTGGTAGACGATGCAGTCTCTGGGGCCGAGATTGTCCCTTGCCTTCTGACTCTGGCTGTTGCTTGCCTGCCTGTCTGCCTCTGGCGGGGAATGGGCAGGTCAGCAGCTGGCTAGCTCTTCTCTGGTATTCACTCTGCCCTTTGTTCTGTGATCGGATCTGGCAGTTCCTTAGGTTAGTGTTTTTCAAGGAAAAGTTTTCCCTCTCGCTTTCTCTTTTTTTTCCCTCTCTCCCTAGCTATCCCACAGTTTGGGTTGCTATGTCATGTTAGCTCCCTCAGATTATCCTCAGGGCATTCAGGCCAGGTCCTTACCCTAAGTAACTCAGCCCACACCTCCCTGTTCAGCCTCTGCTTGCTGGTGGGGGATGCGAGCATCTAGGCTACTTCTCCACTGGGAGTTGTGGTTAGGCATGCAATTTGTGTTTTTTCATTTGTTTGTTTTTTCCTCCCTGTTAGGTTGCCTTCTGAGATTCCAAAATTCCCCAGAGACCCACCAGTGAGAGGGTTTCTTGGTGTTTTCAAACTTCTCCTCCTTTAGGACTCCCTCCCCAGTGGAAGGGTCGCCATCCCTAACTCTTTGTCTCTCTTTTTATATTTTATATTTTGGCCTACCTCCTTTTAATGACAATGGGCTGCCTTTCTGGATGTCTGGTTTGCTCTGCCAGTGTTCAGAAGTTGTTTGTGAAATTTGCTCAGTGTTCAAATGATATTTCAATGAATTTGTGGGGGAGAAAGTGGTCTCCCTGTCCTATTCCTCTGCCATCTTAGGACCACCCCCTCATGGATATATATTTTTGAATCACAAAACTTATAAATTCCAATATAATGTTCAGTTCAGTTGCTCAGTCGTGTCCAACTCTTTGTGACCCCATGAATTGCAGCACACCAGGCCTCCCTGTTCATCACCATCTACCGGAGTACACTCAGATTCACTTTCATCAAGTCAGTGATGCCATCCAGCCACCTCATCCTCAGTCGTCCCCTCCTCTTCCTGCCCCCAATCCCTCCCAGCACCAGAGTCTTTTCCAATGAGTCAGCTCTTCACATGAGGTGGCCAAAGTACTGGAGTTTCAGCTTTAGCATCAGTCCTTCCAAAGAAATCCCCTGGCTGATCTCCTTCAGAATGGACTGGTTGGATCTCCTTGCAGTCCAAGGGACTCTCAAGAGTCTTATCCAACACCATAGTTCAAAAGCATCAATTCTTTGGCTCTCAGCCTTCTTCACAGTCCAACTCTCACATTTCCTTCAGAATGGACTGGTTGGATCTCCTTGCAGTCCAAGGGACTCTCAAGAGTCTTATCCAACACCATAGTTCAAAAGCATCAATTCTTTGGCTCTCAGCCTTCTTCACAGTCCAACTCTCACATTCACAAATGACCACAGGAAAAACCATAGCCTTGACTAGATGGACCTTAGTCGGCAAAGTGATATCTCCTCTTTTGAATATACTATCTAGATTGGTCATAACTTTTCTCCCAAGGAGTAAGCGTCTTTTAATTTTATGGCTGCAGTCACCATCTGCTGTGATTTTGGAGCCCCCAAAAATACAGTCTGACACTGTTTCCACTGTTTATCCATCTATTTCCCATGAAGTGATGGGACCGGATGCCATGATCCTTTGTTTTCTTAATGTTGAGCTTTAAGCCAACTTTTTCACTCTCCTCTTTCACTTTCATCACGAGGCTTTTAGCTCCTCTTCACTATCTGACTTCACCCATAAGGGTGGTGTCATCGCATATCTGAGGTTATTGATATTTCTCCTGGCAATCTTGATTCCAGCTTGTGCTTCTTCCAGTCCAGCGTTTCTCATGATGTACTCTGCATATAAATTAAATAAGTAGGGTGACAATATACAGCCATGACCTACTCCTTTTCCTGTTTGAAACAAGTCTGTTGTTCCATGTCCAGTTCGAACTGTTGCTTTCCGACCTGCATACAGATTTCTAAAGAGGCAGGTTAGATGGTCTGGTATTCCCATCTCTTTCAGAATTTTCATTAAAAATGCGATAAAATATGAATGAAAACTGTATGTGATCACTTTAGAACATGAAAGATTTAAGATTTATAAGACTAAATTCGGCTTTTGCACTGAACTGAACATTCAGTGTAATGGTTTCATGAACATTTTTCTTTATTCGGTCTAGTATGCATGATGGACACAACGTGACAGATCTCAATGACTAAAAATGTGAACATTTTATTCCTTAATTTAAATTATTCTATGTTCAGGTTAAGAATCACAATAATGTAAGATCTCTTTGCCTAGCTTTTACTTTATTCTCTAGTACTGATATTTGGCTTTCTCTTCAAAACTCTTTAATCCCTCCTCCACATAAGTGTAAAGGAGAAAAATTCACTATTTAAAAATTACAGCTACTTTTTAAAGACATTGTCTTGTTAAAGTAATGTCTCTAAACTAAGGATGGGCCTTTGTTAAGCTAAGCATATTGATAGATTTTTATATATGAATGTAGCCAAGAACAGTTTGGTTTTAGAATTAAGAGAAAATAATCCTCCAGCCTTGCAGAGAAGATAATTAATGGATGAGAGATACAGAGTGAGATCAATAAACTAGTGAGGGGACGAATACCACAGAAGGTAGTATGATCTGTGAGGAATACCCAATAGCTAAATGTCTGATGATAATGGCTAATGTGAAATATCAAGTTGTTTGTAGTTTGATCAAACAATGTAACAATTTATTACATATGAATAGTCATTAATTATTCTATACACAGAAGCATCTTGTGTTAAGGTTTGCTTTAAAAAAAAGTGAAAAGCTAAAGTGTTAGTCGCTCAGTCACGTTTGACTCTTTGTGACCCCATGGACTTTGCTCCCCCCCAGGCTCCTCTGACCATGGAATTATCCAGTCAGTACTGGAGCCTGTTGCCATTTCCTTCTCCAGAGGATCTACCCAACCCAGGAATCAAAACAGTGCGTCCAACATTGCAGGCAGATTCTTCTGTCTGAGCTACCAGGGAAGCCCCTTGTTTTGAAAGGGGTGAGCAAAGAAAATAGCTTAAAACTCATGTTTGAATCATTACTAGTTTGAAGATAAAGGCTGAATGATTCATTGAAGAAAATAAGAAATAGGTAGAAGCAGGAAGGGCTTCCCTGGTAGATCAGTTGTCAAAGAATTTGCCTGCAATGCAAGAGATCCCGGTTCCATTCCTGGATATGGAAGATCCTTGGAGAAGGGATAGGCAACCCACTCCAGTGTTCTTGGGCTTCCCTGGTGGCTCAGATGGTAAAGAATCTGCCTGCCATGTGGGAGACTTGGGTTTGATCCCTGGGTTAGGAAGATCCCCTAGAGGAGGGCATGGCAACCCATTCCAGTATTCTTGCCTGGAGAATTGCCTTGGACAGAGGAACCTGGCAGGCTACAGTCCATGGGTTTGCAAAGAATTGGACATGACTGAGCAACTAAGCACACATAGTACACACATAGAAGCAGGGAATCACAGTCAAAGTACTATGAAATTAGAACCAGCCATAGGAATTTGTGAGAAAATTTAATGGGACATTGATCTTACCAAAGGTATGACAACCATTTGATTTACAGAAATAATGCTACATTTTACTCTAGGCTACTTGACGAGAATGATCATCATATGGATAATGAGAAGAGAATAGTAACACTACTTGGGAATATATACCTTAATTGGCCACTAAGCTTATTTATTAAGAGATTGGCTCTTGCATACATAACCCACAGTAAATATGGAACCCCAAAGATTAACAAGATGCTAATACATAGTCAGAATCATAAATGTGGTATCCATGGGTATTAAGGATCTAACACGTATATATTTTCATTTTTATTTATTTATACACTATTTATAGAGGAGTTGTAGGTTTATAGCAATTGAACAGAAGGTACAGATATTTCCCAGGCACCTCCTATCCCACTTCATGCATAACCTCTACCATTATCAGCATCTTCCACCAGAGTGGTAAATTTGCTAGAATTGATGGATGGACATATATTGACACATCATTATCAACTCAATGGTCACAGTTTACATAAGGATTCAGTTTCGGTGTTTTCCATTCTACAGGTTTGAGCAAATGTATAATGGCATATATTCTCCTTTATAGTATCATATAGATTTGGGGGGAGGGTGGTTTCCCAGGTGGAACTAGTGGTAAAGAACCTGCCTGCCAATGCAGAAGATATGAGAGAAGCAGATTCCATCCCAGGTTTGGGAAGATTCCTTGGAGGAAGGTATGGAAACTCACTCTGGTGTACTTGCCTGGTGAATTCCATTGACAAGGAAGCTGTCAGGTTACAGTCCTTAGGATTGCACAGAGTCAGACACAACTGAAGCAACTTAGCATGCAGTACACACAAAGTAGTTTTGCAATAATTAGTATAATTTCTTTCTTAAATGCTTGGTAGAATTCACTAGTAATCCCATCTGGGCCTGATGCTTTCTATTCAATTCTTTCTTTAATTTATTTACTAGGTAAAGGCCTATGTAAATTGCCTATTTCTCCTTTTGTGAGTTTTAAATAAGGCATCTTTCAAGAAATTTATCAATTTAATCTAGGTTATCAAATTTGGTGGTAGTATTATTCATAAAATGGTTGTTCAATTGCCCAGTCAAGTCTGCCTGTTTGCGACCCCTGGACTGCAGCACACCAGACCTCCCTGTCTCTCACCATCTCCTGAAGTTTGTCCAAGTTCATGTGGATGGCATCAGTGATCTGTCCATCTCATTCTCTGATGCCCTCTTCTCCTTCTGTTCACAACCTTTCCCAGCATCAGGGACTTTCCAGTGAGTCAGCTGTTCACATCAAATGACCAAAATACTGGGTTTTCCTGGTGGCTCAGCTAGTAAAGAATCAGCCTGCAGTGTGGGAGACCTGGGTTCTATCCCTGGGTTGGAAAGATCCCCTGGGAATGGGAACAGCTACCCACTCCAGTATTCTGTCCTGGAGAATTCCATGGAATGTATAGCCCATGGGGTCACAAATAGTCAGACACGACTAAGTGCCTTTCACTGTCACATCAGCTTTAGTCCTTCCAACGAGTATTGAGGGCTGATTTTCCTCAAGACTGACTGATTTGATCTCCTTGCTGTCCAAGAGACTCTCAGGAGTTTTCTCTAGCATCACAGTTTGAAGGCATCAATATTAATGTTCACAATATTCCTAGAATATTATTTTAATGTCAATTAGATCTTTATTGTTGTCTTTACTTTCTCATATTAGTAATTTGTGTCCTCTCCTTTTTTTTCCTCATAGCATTACTTCATGGCAAGTAGATTGGAGAAAAGTGGGAACAGTGATGGATTTTATTTTCTTGGGCTCAAAAACCACAATGGGCAGTGACTGCAGCCATGAAGTTAAATGGCACTTGCTCCTTGGAAGAAAAACTATCACAAACCTAGACAGCATATTAAAAAGCAGAAACATCACTTTGCTGACAAAGGTCTATATAACCAAACCTATGGTTTTCTCAGTCATCATGTATGGATGTGAGAGTTGGACCGTAAAGAAGGTTGACTGCTGAAGGATTTATGCTTTCAAATTGTGGTATTGGAGGAGACTCTTGAGTCCTTTTGAAAGCAAGGATATCAAAACAGTGAATCCTAAAGGAAATCAACCCTGAATATTCATTGGAAGGATTGATGCTGAAACTGAAGCTCTCCTATATTTGGCCATCTGGTGTGAAGAACAGACTTATTGGAAAAGACCCTAATGAGGGGAGTGATGGAGGGCAACAGGAGAAGGGGGAAACAGACGATGAGATGGTTGAATGAGATCATTGACTCAATGGACATGAGTTTGAGCAAACTCCAGGAGACAGAGAAAGATAGGGAAATATAGTGTGCTACAGTTCATGGGTTCACAGAGTCAGACACGACTTAGCAACTAAAGAACAACTCCTTATTTCTTAATGCAACTAGAGATTTACTGAGTTTACAGATGTTTTTAAACAATCATTCTTTGGTTTTGATGTCAATTTCCATTGATTTTCCATTTTTAATTTTCATTTATTTCTGCTCTAATTTTTATTATATTTTTTCTCCTACTTAGTTTGGATTATTTTCTTTGAGTTCTATTGATATATAATTTGCATACAGGACTATATAAGATTAAGATAATGATTTGACACACATACACATCATGAAACTATTACAATTGTTTTTGTGAACATCCATCACTGCAAATATATACAAGAAATAGAAAATAGTATTTTTCTTTGTGATGAAAACTCTTAGGAGCAGAGAAAATTTTATTGCTAGTGTAATGCAAGGAGCTTGCCCATGTTAAAAAACTGAGTTCCCTCCTTCCTCCCTGTACCATCCCTCTTAATTAACCTCCAATTAAAATAAATAAATTATATTTTAAAAATAAAATTATGAAACATGGACACACAAAAAAAAACCTGAATTCCTCAATGGTTTTGGGGGAAGAATTTTTAGAGGCAAAATTTGCATGGGAACTCATGTACACCCGTGGTGGATTCATGTCAATGTATGGCAAAACCAATACAGTATTGTAAAGTAAAATAAAATAGTAATAATAAATTAATAAAGAAAAAAATTTGCATGAGGAGGTCTGCAGAGTGTGTAACTTTCCTCTGATTAGTTGATGGATTGATAACAAGATGGGCAATGACTGCAGTCATGAAAATAAGACACTTGCTCCTTGTAAGAAAAGCCATGACCAATGTGGACAGAATATTAGAAAGTAGAGACATTACTTTGCTGACAATAGCCCATCTAGTCAAAGCTATGGTTTTTCCAGTAGTCATGTATGGATGGATATAAGAGTTGGACCATAAAGAAAGCTGAGCAGGGAAGAATTTGATGCTTTTGAACTGTGGTGTTGGAGAAGACTCTTGAGAGTCCCTTGGACTGCAAGGAGATCAAACCTGTCAACCCTAAAAGAAATAAGTCCTGAATATTCATTGGAAGGACTAATGCTGAAGCTGAAGCTCCAATTCTTTGACCACTTCATGCAAAGAACTGACTCACTGGAAGTGATCCTGATTCTGAAAAGATTAAAGGCATGAGAAGAAGGAGATGCCAGAAGATGAGATGATTGGATGGCATCACTGACTGATACAGTGAAAGTTCCAAATAGACTCAGGAGATTAAATATGAAGAACTTTGGACAGTGGTTCCTAACATTGTATAGGAAGCAGTGACCAAAATCATCCTGAAGAAAAAGAAATGAAGCAAAACAAAATGGTTGCTGGAGAAGGCTTTACAAATAGCTGTGAAAAGAAAAAAAGAGAAAGAGCAAAGGAGAAAAGACAAGACATACCTATCTGAATGTAGAGTTCCAAAGAATAATAAGGAGAGATAACAAAGCCTTAAGTGAACAATGCAAAGAAATAGAGGAAAACAATATAATTGGAAAGAGTAGAGATCTCTTCAGGAAAATTAGAGATACCAACAGAATATTTCATGCAAAGATGGGCACAATAAAACACATTAGTGGTATGGGCCTAGCAGAGGCAAAAGATAATAAGAAGATGTGGCATGAATACACAGAAGAACTGAACAAAAATGATCTTCATGACCCATATAACCACGATGGTGTGATCACTGACCTAAAGCCAGACATCCTGGAATAGAGTGGGCCTTAGGAAGCATCACTACGAACAAAGTTAGTGGGTGTGACAGAATTTCAGCTGAGCTACATCAAATCCTAAATAATGATGAGGCTGTTCAAGTGCTGCACTCAATATTCCAGCAAATTTAGAAAACTCAGCAGTGGCCACAGGACTGGAAAAGGTCAGTTTTATTCCAATCTCAAAGAAGGGGAATGCCAAAGAATGTTCAAAACTACTGCACAATTGCACTCATTTCACACACTAGCAAGGTGCTCAAAATCCTTCAAGCTAGGCTTCAACAGTACTTGAACCAGGAGCTTTCAGATGAACAAGTTGGATTTAGGAAGGCAGAGAAACCAGAGACCAATTTGCCAACATCCATTGAATTACAGAAACAGCATGAAAATTCCAGAAAAACATCTGCTTCTGCTTCACTGACTACAGTAAAGCATTTGACTGTGTGGATCACAACAAACTGCAATAAATTCTTATAGAAATGGGAATACCAGACCACCTTAATTACCTCCTGAGAAACGTATATGCAGGTCAAGAAGGAACAGTTAGAACCAATCATAGAACAAGTGGTTGGTTCAGAATTGGGAAAGAAGTATGTAAAGGCTGTATATTGCCACTCTGCTTATTTAACTTCTATGCAGAGTATATCACGTGAAATGCTGGGCTAGATGAAGCACAAACTCGAATCAAGATTTCCAGGAAAAATATCAATAACCTCAGATATGCAGATGACACCACCCTTATGGCAGAAAGTGAAGAGAAACTAAAGAGCCTTTTGATTAATGTGAAAGAGGAGACTAAAAACCTGGTTTAAAATTCAACTTTCAGAGAACTAAGATCATGATATCTGGCTCCATCACTTCATGGAAAAAGATGGGAAAGAAGTTGAAACCATGACAGATTATACTTTTTTGGGCTCCAAATTCACTGCAAACAATGACTGCAGTTATGAAATTAAAAGACACTTGCTCTTTGGAAGAAAAGCTATGACAAACCTAGACAGTATATAAAAAGCAGAGACATCATTTTGCCAACAAAAGTCCATATAGTCAAAATCATGATATCTGGCTCCATCACTTCATGGAAAAAGATGGGAAAGAAGTTGAAACCATGACAGATTATACTTTTTTGGGCTCCAAATTCACTGCAAACAATGACTGCAGTTATGAAATTAAAAGACACTTGCTCTTTGGAAGAAAAGCTATGACAAACCTAGACAGTATATAAAAAGCAGAGACATCATTTTGCCAACAAAAGTCCATATAGTCAAAATGATGGTTTTTCCAGTAGTCATGTATGAATGTGAGAGTTGGACTATAAAGAAAGTTGAGCGCTGAAGGACCTATACTTTCAAACTCTGGTGTTGGAGAAGACTCTTGAGAGTGCCATGGACTGCAAAGAGGTCAAACCAGTCAATCCTAA
>SJYC01096443.1:0-10173 GCA_006408675.1 Madoqua kirkii | reverse complement strand
CTTTAAGGCATAACTGCAGACATTCTTCAGACATTCTTCAAATTCATAGAATGACAAGAGAGTATGGCTACGTACAATCCATTCGGTTTTATAAACTACTCATGAATAACCTCACACGCCATTTAAAACCAGATGACAATTTCAAATGTCATTTTCAATATTGAATAGCTTTGATCTGCGAACAAGACTGTAAGACAGAAAATTAAAATCGAAATACATGAAGTAAATCCTCAATAGATATGAAAACATCCCATGGTAGTGAAGTCAATTAACATTAGTTATTAGGACTTTCATGCACAGACGCATCTCCAATTCGATGTGATCTCCATTCATATTTGGCACAAAATACGAGAGCTGATCTTAACAGTCATAGTATTTTCCTTTGTACCCCTAAAAAGAAAAACAAACATGAAAAACTAAATCGAACTTGGAGACTCACATTTCCCAATCGGTATACAAAGCAACAGCACATCAAACGTTCTAATACTACCATTCACATATGCATTTAAATGAAATTGGATGACATACCCCTAAACAAACACATACTTCTATGCTCAATGTTTCACAAGGCAGATAACATTCAATGAATGAAACTGAGAGGGTAACAGCCAGGAAGACCAGGGGTCTCCAAGGGGAGGAAATGGGGTACAAGCGTCAGACAGTTGTTATCTGTCACTTCCGAGGCAGGAGGAAACAAGCTGTTATCTTTTTTCCCCTTCTCGATACAAATTGAAAAAGAGGTTTTCTCTTACAATTCTGTGTTGCTATAATGACTCCTGGTTCCACCTGAACTTAACTTTTCTCATACTTTGAGCTGACCAAGGCATTTTTCTTATGGATATGTTTGCCATAAGCTATGTGAATGTACTATGTATTTACCCTAGACTCTATCTTCAAGTAGGTTCTGCCTAAAGGCTCAGAACTGACTTGACAAACCAATATGCTTTACTCATACATGGTTCTCCTAATCTATGTGAATGAAGCTATATATTTGCTCATATCAATCGTTTTATGGCCCAGGATGACTCACCTGGTGCCACGGTTATCTCCATGGATCTTGTGGGTGAGGGGTCTGCTGCCGTTCCTTTCTCTAATTAGTAGTCTGCTAGTAGCTAGATAGATAACATCCAGCTAAAGATGAGTAGGGGGGCACTCTTTCTGCCCCGTTCCGATGTCTATGTCAGAAGCTTTCTCTCTTTTATACTTTAATAAAACGTTGTGACACAAAAGCTCTGACTGATCAAGCCTCGTCACTGGCCCCGGGTTGAATTCTTCTCATAAGGAGCCCAAGAATTCAAGCATCTTTCATGGTTAGACAACAACTTTTCAAAACAATGGTCTTTTCAAACAATGATGATGAGTGATGAGTATGCATATGCCAACGAATGAAATGGGACCCATATGTCAAACCACATAAAAATATATCTTCCCTCAACATACATATAACACAATCATACATAATACATGTGCATCGATTCTCCAACTATGAAGTCATACCAGCATGGGTGTAAAATATCTCAATAAATTCCAAAGTTTAAAAGTGATGAAGATTGACTTTTGCCTGCTGGCGCTTCTTTTTCTGTCATCTCCATTATATTAGCTATGACAATGAGTCATGTGCTGTGCTAAGTCACTTACATTGTGTCCAACTCTTTGGGATCATATGGACTAGGCCCCACCAGGCTCCTCTCTCCATGGGATTCTCTAGGCAAGGATACTGGAGTGGGTTGCCATGCTCTCTCTCAGGAGATATCTTCCTGCCCCAGGGATCGAACCCGTATCTCCTATGTCTCCTGCACTGGCATGTTCTGCATGTTCTTTACCACGAGAACCACCTGGGAAGCCCTGAGACACATGAACATCAGTGGATTTGGGGATCCACGGGGCATATACAGAACCATTCCTCCAACAAAGCTGAAGAATGACTTTAAAATCTCAAACAAAACATGAGTATACGTGTTCACAACCTTCATGTAGCAAGGGTTTCTTCGATCTGAAAACTGGCATCTGTGTGAAGAATATTTCAAAGTCTATTTGGCAAACATAGCCTAAGTTGGCTATATCTAGTCCTCAAATGAGTGAGAATGTCATGAGTGGTGGTCGTTTCAAATAAGTAGCATGTGAAGCTGTTTACACTTATTGTGATGTGTGGTATACCACATTCACACATTTCAGTAGCATTGGTGCAAAAACTATACATTTCTCAGGGGAAGCTTCTACATGGACTGTTGGGATCAGAGCTCTAACTCATACAGACATACTTTTACTTTTGAAATGATCCTGCATGATAAGCAAACAAAACACTGGATGAACACCTAGACGGTGAGCTCTGTACTAAATGATTTTAAAGCCAGTAGATGGGATGAGCTGATAAGGAAGACTACAAACGAGTCATCTTCTTCAACTTGGTCAAACTGCTGATAGTCATACAAGTGAATGAAAAGTTAAGCCTGTTGTCATTAAATCGGTTTAAAAGAAACAGAATAATAAAACAAATTAGGGAATCTTGTTTTCTTAATAAACATTGTATTATTTCCGCACAGCTTTGTTACTGGCATTAATAGAATACCTTCAATAATAACTTGTCACAGTGAAACAGATTCACATTCTATATCGATTCACATCTATAATCGATGCCACAGCTGTTTGATAGTGTTGCTTGAACGAGTACGACTTATGTGACGTCACAAACTACAAACACTACTAACATAATAGGTATTAAAAAAAAAAAACCTTCAGTGACATGAGCATTAAGACTTAGTAGAGTTGCTCTCAAGAATAATGATACTATTATTCACTCTAGCCATAGTACTGGAATCTGTACATTAACAGCCCTGCAAAAGAAACTGAAAGGATAGAATAATAATAAAGGAACTTCATCACTATATTCCTACTGTAAACATTCAACACAACACTATGTTTTCTTTTAAACTAACTTTCATATTTGGTCTACTCTAACCTCTTCTGTGTTCAGTTTATGCTATACTTATTGCTAACAGGAAAGTTACCATAGGAGCTCTAATTAATTATTATTATTTTGTTTTACTTGCGAAGCTAGTGACAGAACCAAAGGCCGATATCCACATCAAACAGGAGAAACATAATGGACACTGTACAAAAGGTTGTGATTTTTCTGAATGTTTATTTCAGAAACTTGGAATTGGATGAGTGCAAACAATAAAACTAATAATATATTGATACATAATATTAATAATATACAGTTGGTCATTCTTTTTTCTATTGTACCACAGCTAACTGACTGGAAGTCAGTTGTAGTAACTACTACTAACATAAGACCCTCACCAATAAGTAAAGATATATAGGAAAATCCATAATAGATCTAAAAACCATCAAAGATAAAAGGATAATTAAAAAAAATACAGTGACATCTTAGTTGGTATAAGAAACAGAATGTTTATGAAAGCAAAGCCCACAGTCATGTATAGGCCATGGAAGCCCGTGCTGTCACGAGTGTTGACTTGTATCCTTCATCTGAGGTTGTTAAAAGCGCTTTGTAAAATCCAAGCTTTGCAGCCGTTGTAACCTCCTGAACAGACTGAAATAAAAAGGGTTTCCAGAATATCCTGACGATTTCCATCTACTAGGCTGCGGTGAGCTCAAGCAATACATACTCCAGAGGACAGAAGACAGACAGGTTGGGAAGACGTCTACTGCACTCAGGGAGAAAGGGCATGTTGCTACTCAGCCTAGTACAAGTGTAGAAGCAACACCTCAGTGATTCAACGTTTACAGACTCGATACATATGAGAACGACTGGTATGAATAAACCTTCAGAAGTGCCTTCTCAGACCTCCCGTCATAAGCACAAGCATAATGGAAACACTGAGTTTTCATGGTCTCACACAAAATTAGACTCACTTATGACTTTGCTTTGAGAAGAGTTGAACTACTCATTGTTAAAGAGAAATTATCCTTTCTTCTCTGAAGATTTGTGAATCATTCGTTGGGTGTGGTGAATTAAATACCTAAGGATCTAATACATAAAAATGCAATGGGCAAAGCACAGAGATTTTTTTCTCCCTTTCTCAAAGGATGGAACATTTTGTATTTGCACTGATTTTATGTCTTGAGTTCATGTACAATTCTGTATTGAGTTTTTTAGTTGAAATACAATAGGACTAAAAATATTGATATAATACTAATAACTCATGTTGGTATGTATGGTTGTCACATAGGATTCACAGGAGATTTAAATACTCATAAGGGTACTCATAGGAAGTACTCGTAAGTCAAGGAACTGTTATACTGGGTACTCTCGTTATTACTGGGACAAGTCAGTTCCTCCAATGATGATGGGTATAACTGAAAAATGATCACCAATGCATGGGATGCGATGTCTACATGATAAATGTGTTCCTCTTATACTATTGCTTCAGGGATGCCTACTTCAGCATGAAGGACTGCACTTCAAGGGATGCCTGCTATTCCAGCTCAAGCAACAGATAGTGAAGTGCAGATCATTGTCCTTTGTTGAAAATAATCAGCAGTTAGTTTGTCAACGTATGTAACATGCCAGAGTGACCCTTGGGATGGACTCTAAAAACAGGTTAGGCCCTCTTTTTGCCAAGCCCTGCGATAAAATACAAATCAAAAAGAGAAAAATAGCATCGGTTTTGTCCGGTCTTCCTCATCTTTTCTTTCTCGATAGCAGGAAGCAGACATTGAGGCCAGAGGACTGCAGGATTTCATTGTGAACTAACGTTGGGTGGGGTGGAAGCTCATCACTCTAGTAAGAATGTGGCTCAATGAAATGGACTTTCATTCACTTCATGGACATAGAGTTCTATAATCCTTCATTAGGGAATTCAATAAGTTATACTTCCTTACACCTTCACCGTCTCTTGGTTTACAAGAATGACAATTCCTAGTCCAGCACTTATACAATGAGTGTTACAGGTAGTATTAGTGTATAAATGATGATGAGCAGTGACAGGAAGTGTATTTATTCTCTGTTTGAATTCTTGATTTTTTATGTAATTTTTTAATAATATACTTACAGATGTGAATATTTTAGTGGCATGTATAAATACATGTTGAGTAGCACTATGATAACTCATAGTGTTGGCACAATAATTATCACGGTTACTATGTGTTTTTCATATACTCCTTTTGAGAGTCTCTTCCATTATACATTATCATAAGATAGTCAATAGTTTCCTAAACTGTACAGTAGGTCCTTATGGCTTCTTTCATATATAGTAATGTATTTGTTAATAATTCAAACAGAAACTGGTACACACATATTTGTACTGTCATTCAACTGTCCGTGGGTGGGTGACTGAATATGCAACACAGGGTATATTCGGAAGCTTGAACAGTATTCCACCATACAAAAAAGTACATTAAATGGTGCTGCCACTCTGCAAGACATTACAGAAATGACTGCAAAACGAACACATGGAATATGTATTTATATACATAGTTCAATTCCAATTCATGCTATGTACCCAAAAGGTTTAGGAAAGGGGGCTGAAAAAATGTACACTTCTTCAGCCATACTCACAACAGCATGATTCACACTGGCAAACAAACAGAAGTAATCTAAGTGTCCATGGCAGCCAATTCCATAAACAAACTGTGGTATACACACAGTGGAATCTGATTCGGCCCTTCAAAGTCAGTAATTCTGACAATGCGACAATGTGGACAAACCTGATGGCCATTATATTCAGTGAAATAAACCAGACCAAAAAAAGGACAAACGTTCTGTGATTCCACTCGTATGAGATATCCAAACAAGTCAAATCTGCCAGAAAAAGCAGAAAGGGATTCCGACGGATCAAAGAGAGTTCGTGTTTCGTGGACCCCAGTTTCCCTTGGAAAAACTGACTTCCCATGATATCTCCAAAACCAATTAGACAAATAATTAGAAGCTATATCCAATCACATGAATGTAGACATAATTTTACAGTTTACACCAAACTCACTCAAACTTCTCAACAGACAAAAGGCAAAACTGTATCTATGATACCTCAGCTTTGCTTAAAACTGTATCTACAGT
The DNA here is from genome assembly GCA_006408675.1 of Madoqua kirkii. Taxonomy (NCBI): domain Eukaryota; kingdom Metazoa; phylum Chordata; class Mammalia; order Artiodactyla; family Bovidae; genus Madoqua; species Madoqua kirkii. The sequence continues at coordinate 4,151 of SJYC01096443.1, read as the reverse complement.
ACCTCAGTTTTGCTTATAAAATTTAACAACAACAGCACACTGAAGTCTATACAAACAAGGATATAAAACATATGTAACATCAACTTTAAAAAATTAGAAATTTAAACTGTGAAAAACCTTATTCACAAAACTTAAACATGAGCCACAGAAAAATATATTTATAAAATACATATCTGATAAAGGATTGTACTCCAGCTATACCAAAACATCTAGAACAATCTCATAAAAAATGTATAAACCTAAACACCTGGCCTACAAAAATATAAAGATAGCAAATAAGCCTATCAAAAATACTCAAAATCATTAGGAAATTACAAACTAAAATAACAGTGAAGTAGCACTGCACACCTATTAGATCCAGTAAACTCATAAAAAGAGGGGGGGCACAGCTTCTCTGGTGGCTCAGTGGTAAAGAATCTGCCTGACAATGCAAGACACTCTAGTTCGATCCCTTACCCCGGAAGATCCCACATGCCACAGAGAAACGTAGCTGGATTTTTCCACAGCTAAACAAGGCTCACCTGTGACCTGAATACTACATGTGTAACACTTACTAAACAGCTTTGAAAACGTGTCCAGACAAAAAGTATCACACAATTATACACAACAGCTCTACTTGTAATAACTAAAAACTTTCAAATATCGAGATGTCTTCAGTAGATGACTGTGTAAACAAATGGGGATACATCCAAAGCGAAGGGGAGCAAATGCTACCACAAAATATACCACCTCAGCATGAGAATTAGTTGGACCCAATTAACTTTTTTTTTTTTTTTTGGAGAGGACACACGATCATCTCTGAAACCCAAGTTCAAGACGGCTCTTCTGTGAGTCAATTTACCAGAGAAATCTCATTTCAAAGGAATCCTCTCTATATGCCAGATAGAAGGGTGAGACACAGTCTTTTGAAACTCTTTTTTCTATTCTATCAATAGGGAAAGCTAAGCCGTGAATCTGTACAACAACCATACCCTTCCTTTCCTTTGGTTTTATTTTTGTTAATATTTGTTTGTTTGTTTTAATTTGGCTGCGCCAGGTCGACCTTCATTGAGGCAAGCCAGATATTTAGCTACAGCATGCAAACTCTTCGTTGTGGCGTGGGAGATCTAGTTCTCGGATCAGGGAATGAACCTGGGCCTCCTTCTTTGGGAGTGTCCAGTCTCAGCCACTGGACCACCAGGAAGTGCCTGTTTTGTTTTTAGATGAAGATGGTATCTAAGGTGATATCTTGGGCCATTTCAGTCACCGACTCAGTTTCCTGAGTTTCTCCAAAGCACGCACAAGGTGCACATTATTAAACTGGTTTGCAAAACAAGTAAAGGTTGTCTGCTGCAACACTGTGTGCTTACAAATATCTAAACGGTAAATGGCATGTTTCTTTATTTTTAATTACTATGGGGGGAAAGAATGCAGGATTCATACATGTTACAGCATGAATAAACATTAAGACCATCTTCAGTGGGAAAAAATCCATATAGAAAGGCCACCCAGAACCCATATTCACCACGTCTGCTTTCACTCCATCAAGTTTGTCCAAATAACTGAAAATCTCAGTAACACTCTAAACAAAGAAAAAAGGATGAGGATGGAAAAAAAGATATATTGCTCACACACTTGAGCAATTGCTAAAAGTGGAAGTGGGGCTGTGGATTACATTATAATGTAGAAACCATAGGATTTCCTGATTTTGGAGATTCTGTGCTGGTTCTGCAGAAGGCACCCATTTTGGATAAAACACATAAGAGTATTTTAGATGATGTGGCACATGCGAGCACTTTTTCCCATTGCCAGGCGTTTTCTGTACATTTTAAATTACTGGAAAGTAAACTATGTTTCAAAACAACCATGTCAATACCACAAAGGAAATTTAGAGTAGACAGGCAGGAAACGTTCTTATACAGGCCAAGACTTACCCAGACGAAGTTCAAGGGAAGCTGTGATGCTCACTGCCCTTGAAGGAGTCCACATGGAATGAAGAAGTACTGTGGGAAGTCTATTAGGAACCACCATGGCTTGGGTCCTCTGGATGACCTACTGCAGGAGAAACAGATTTTACAAATAAAATTTTCCTCATCACTTGACAAAAAGTTGTTAGACTACATTCAGTAAAGCGGAATCATTTCGGATCAATTTACAATCATATAAAATACTACCATTTACAATCCCAATCAATATACAAACATCACTTGAGTTTCTATACACTAATAACAAGCAGAAACAACAATTAAGAAAATCCCACTTATCACTGCATCAAAACCAATAAAACAGCCAGCAACAAACTTAATCAAGGACAGAAAAGACCAGTAGTCAGAAAACTAGAAAGCACTGATCAAGAAACCAAAGAAAACCCAAATACACAGAAAACTATTCCATGCTCACGCACTGGAACAATGAGGAATTAAAAGGTCCGTTCCAACCAAAGTCATCAACAAATACACTGACTGCAATCACAAAATAATATTCGATGGCATTTTTCACAGAAATAGAAATATTCCTAATATTAGACTGCTAATGTTGAACAGGACCTTAAACGGCCAAAAAGACTCTGAGAAAGAGGAACGCAGCTGGAGGCATCCTCCTGTCCGACTTCAAACTGCATCACGGAGCTGCAGTGACCACCACCAGTGAGGAACCGGCAGGAACACAGACACAGGGACTCCAGGAGAGAATAGAGAGCCCAGGAATGAAACCACATGTACATGGTCAGTTCATGAAAATCAGACCAGGAAGGAGCGAAGAGGAAAGGACAGTCTTCCCAAGAAACAGTGACAGGAAAATGGCCACCTACACGGAAGAACATCAGTGGTCATCCTCGAGATCATCTAACACAAATCTACCTAAAACCCCACCGTTTTGCACATGGAGCTCTTTCCCCCGAGTCCTCTGAGACCTCTGACCTCCAGTCAGCCCTCAGCTGGACACAAGAAACGTCTACTGCGTCCTCATTTTTCGCTCTTGCAGCGCCTCCCTGCTGGTGGGCACTGAGGCAACCCTGCTCCTCTCAGCCTGGATGCAGCCCCGTTATCCAGAAGCCTGAGCCCTGATGGTCCTGAGGAGACAAAGCTCCCGCCAGCCAGCCGCTCACCGAGCAGAGTCTAAAGGCAAAGCGTCCTGCGCCCGCGGGTCAGAGGGGCGTTTGGCGCCCCCTGCGGGCCGCCAGAGAAGAGCGGGCAGCCCGGCGCTCACAGACCTGAGGGCTCACCCAGAAGCAGCTCTGCTGCGAGCACGCAGGCTGGAAGCCCAAACTGAAATGGAGCAGAAGAGCTCCATGACCCTCCTTAAACCATGGCTAAGGAACAATCAGAGCCTCTATGGAATGCAGCCATAAAAAAAGAACACATTGGAGTCCGCTCTAATGAAGGGGATGAACCTAGAGCGTATTAAACAGGGAAGTCAGTCAAAGAGAGAAAAACATGGACTCTAGAAGGATGGTACTGACGAGTCTGTTCACATAGCAGCGATGGAGATGCAGACATAGAGAACAGACTTACGGACAAGGGTGGGGAACAAGAGGGAGAGGGTGAGATGAATGGAGAGAGCAGCATGGATGCAGGTACACCAACATTTGTAAATAGACAACCAATGGGAATTTGCTGTATGACTCAGGGAACTCAAACTGGGGCTCTGTAATCACCTAGAGAGGTGGGAATGGGTGTGAGGTGGGAGGGAGATTCAAGAGCAAGAGGACATAGGTACCAATATTGTAAAGCAATGATCAATCAACTAAAAAGAAATAACTGTTTAAAAAAATATGCACATAAACACAAACTTTGCAACAAGGTAATTCCATTTTAAAAACTATAGAAATTTTAGAAAACAACAAAAGATCTACATGACCTTTGGTCTGGTGATCAGGTCTAACGCACACACAAAAAAGCCAACTTACCAAATTATGAATATAAATTCTTTAAAACATTGCCTTTTATAATTTTATACATTTACCCTGTGGAGGACCTTACTCGAGAGAACCAGAAACAAACTGTTAAATGAACCACTGACCACCCACCCTTGCCAGGCAACAGAGAAAAGAAAACATTTGCAGGAGTCATCTTACAAGAGGAAGTCCTGGTAAGGAACAAGGAACTAACAAGTTACCACCAACCAGAATTCTGGAGAGGTCAGAAGGAGATGGGAGGCTCCAGTTCAGAGGT
>SJYC01096440.1:0-27243 GCA_006408675.1 Madoqua kirkii | reverse complement strand
TTTAGTTTTATTAAAACAAGACTGATTTGAAGGAGAAAAACCATAGTTGTGTCTTCCTGGAAGGACTGCCAAATGATAGCACCAAAGAATAAAACTTTAATTTTCTGGATATTGTTTAAGACACATACATCTGTAGCTCCCATGTGAGTTTTAAGAATACTATCTTATAAGTGCTAGTTTTTCCTTACAACTTCTGAAAATAAATTATACATGAACCATGAATCTTTACCCTCTCACCTGGGAGACACTACAAAAACAGGATAAAGAAAAAGATTTAATCATAAAAATAAATAAATAAATAAAAGCTGAATGCTTTATCAAATTACCATATGCTTGGGAAAAATATTTATCTTTACAAAATTCATTAAAATTCATATCCATCTCTAAATTTATCATGTCTATTTCCCCATTGCCCTCCTCTTCTAGCCCCCAAATAAACAAAACCACCAACCAGTCAAAATATTCAATTTTATTCTACATTTGGTCAAAATATCTGTTTACCAAAATATCTCTATTTATCTCTATTTGGTCACTTGTATCTTGGATTTATTCAGAATTACTTCTTTCATCACTCCCTATGCAAATTACTATGGCCTACAAATCATACTAAACTCCATTGGGCCCCTCCTTATGAATAAGTTTAGAATCTTCTTCATTTTCTCGAATAATCCAATGTTAGAATACTCAGAAAATTTTCATCTGAACTACTATCAGTTCAGTTTAGTCATGTCCAACTCATTGTGACCCCATGGACTACAGCAAGTCAGGTCTTCCTGTCCAGAATGAACCCCTGGAGCTTGCTCAAACTCATGTCCATTGAGTTGGTGATGTCATCCAATCATCTAATCCTCTGTTATCCCCTTCTCCTCCCACCTTCAATCTTTCTAGACATCAGGGTCTTTTCAAATGAGTCAGTTCTTCACATCAGATGGACAAATTCCAAGTACTGTAGTTTCAGCTTCAGCATCAATCCTTCCAATGAATATTCAGGAGTGATTTCCTTTTGGATGGACTGATTGGATCTTCTTGCAGTCCAAGGAACTCAAACATCAGGGCAGGAGGAGAAGGGAACAACAGAGGATGAGATAGTTGAATAGCATCACCAACTCAATGGACATGAGTTTGAGTGGGCTCTGGAAGTTATGATGGACAGGGAGGCCTGGCATGCTGTGGTTCATGGGTTCGCAAAGAGTCGGACATGAGTGAGCAACTGAACTGAACTGTACTGATACTATATCATGTGAGATGATCACTTCCCTGTTTTAGTTTACTTAGCTAAAGTTATTCCTGGAAAATGCCCTTTTAATAACTTCTCTAAAACCATAACTCATTTAATAAATATTTTTATAATCTATCATAAATATCTTCTTTTTTAACACCAACATTTTTCCTAGCTCTATAGGCAATATCCTATTTCTTATTCTTTCTTGATGGAATAGGTTTAAAAACTCCAGTAGATCTCATCAAGAAAAGTAGCAAAATACAGTTAGCATGTCTCCTGAAGTATAATCTCCTCTCAGATGCTACATGTTTACTATATGTTTCTTTAATCTTGGACTGTACCATATTATGGGCTTCCCAGGTGGTACAGTAAATTAGAATCTGTCTGCTAATGCCAGAGATGTGGTTTCTATCCCTGGGTCAAAAAGATCCCCTGGAGAAGTAAATGACAGCCCATTCTGATATTCTTGCCTGGGAAATCCCATGGACAGAGGAGCTTGGTGGGGTATAGTCCATGGGGTTGCAAAAGAGTCAGACATGACTTAGTGAATAAACAAAAGCAAAGTGCTGTATTATAATGATTATTTAGCCCTGCTCCTTTCCATTTCTTCCATCCCTTCCCCATATACATCTAGTTGTTGTTCAGTCACTATACACCCGGTAAGAAATTAAGATTTAGTCACTCAGTTGTGTCCAGCTCTCCGGGACCCCATGGACTATTCCTGCCAGGCTCCTCTGTCTATGGAATTCTCCAGGCAAGAATACTGGAGTGGATTGCTATTATCTTCTCCAGGGAATCTTCCTAACCTAGGAATTAAATCTGGGTCTCCTGCATTGCAGACATATTCTTTACCATCTGAGCCACAAGGAAAACTGGTGGCATCTAAATGCAGTGGTACAGTGACATGGTGTTAGTGGGGAGTCTGTGAAGGCAAACATGTTTTAGTTTAACTTTTTTATACCATCTTTAAAGTATTTGAAACATCCTAAATAATCTAGAACTATACCAACATCATGTAATAAACAACTTATACTGCAGATAAAAGAAAAAAAACATTATTTTACTACTCTAAAATTACAAAATACAAAATTTTATTTTAGTACTTCAAGATTTTGTTCACAAACTATGAAATCTACCGTCTAGAAAATAATCTTTCAGAAAAATGGAAGTTCAAATTCAAAATAAATAGCTAATGTGATTACTGGGCTTATTTATACCTAGCTTATTAATGTCCGTTAGTTGTTTTACCCCTTCCAAAAGGTATTAGCATTCCATTGTTTTGTAACTCAATCAATATCTCCAAATAATATAATAAGATCCCACAAATATAAATAATAAGGTTGACTTGTGATTAATTTTGGAAACATATAGTATTCATGAGTTGCTCTATTACTATTCTTATGTATTTAAAATTCTGTTAAAAACTACTTTTGGAGAAATAATTGACTCAGTCATTCAGTCTGAATATGCATTTGATGGTTATTAAACTCAGACACATGTCTACAGAATTCAAATATCTAATCTCCATCAAAATTAAAACATGAAATCAACTTTCTATTCATAATTGTACTGTGTTTTGACAAGTGTATCATCATAATCTGAGCAGCAGGTTTGGATGTGCAACTTTTTTTTTTTTCAGTAGACAGGAACACATTACTAGCATATAATTTGCTTATTACAAATGTCCTTAGTTCAGTTCAGTTCAGTTCAGTTCAGTCACTCAGTCGTGTCCGACTCTTTGCGACCCCATGAATGGTAGCACGCCAAGCCTCTCTGTCCATCACCAACACCCGGAATTTACCAAACTCATGTCTATTAAGTCGGTGATGCCACCCAACCATCCCATCCTCTGTCATCCCCTTCTCCTCCTGCCCCCAATACCTTCCAGCATCAGAGTCTTTTCCAATGAGTCAACTTTTCACATGAGGTGGCCAAAGTACAAATGTCCTGCAGCTGCTGCTGCTGCTATGTCGCTTCAGTCGTGTCCAACTCTGTGTGACCCCCTGGATTGCAGCCCACCAGGCTCCACCGTCCCTGGGATTCTCCAGGCAAGAACACTGGAGTGGGTTGCCATTTCTTTCTCCAATAGATGAAAGTGAAAAGTGATAGTGAAGCTGCTCAGTCGTATCTGACTCTTTGCGACCCCATGGACTGCAGCCTACCAGGCTCCTCCATCCATGGGATTTTCCACGCAAAAGTACTGGAGTGGGGTGCCACTGCCTTCTCTGACAAAAATCAAAGAGGTCATAAATAATTTGATGATGTATACAGAAAACAGAACATGCAATATTTTTGAAATGCTTAGGGTACTCTCTCCATGGGGCAGACTACTGTTAGTGTATCAATTAGTGTTAGATGAAGTGACATGGGGCACAGATATGAGTCTGTATACTAGGAGGATATGTTAGAATAAAGGTCCTCTCCTTGTAACTCATCACCATACTATCATGAAAGAATGAAGAAGTGACAAGAAGAGCATCCTTCCTCTTTTTCATTCACTATAAGACTACAGTTATGAGAAATTAATTTACAATGAAATAAATTACTTATTTGTTCATTTATACAACAAATATTTTGAGTACCTATTATGTATAAATATATTGTTAAATGATATGAATTTAGAAATAGATACACAAAAAATGTTCTGTGACTTACAGGCTGAATTCCAAAGGGAGACACACAAGAAATAGTTATTAAACAACTAATTATACTGTGATAAGAGGAAAAATTATAGAAAGGAAAAAGAGCCATAATGCAATGTATGAAGTAAGGGGAGGTTTTTTTGTGATACTATTTCATCTGACATCTAAATAATGATTAAATTTGAGCTATCTAAGGAATGAAAGAGAAGTAGAGAGAATTACAGGCTCAGGAATATCTCATACAAGCATTTTGATGTTGAATGAGGTAGGTACCAGGAAAAGCACAAAAAAAGTCTGTTTGGATGGATCACTGTGAATTAAGGAAAGAGAATTTGGAGGTTAGGGTTTGAGAAAGACAGAAACCATAAAAAATAATAAAGCAATGCCATTTGCAACAACATAAATAGGCCTAGAGATTGTCATATTTAGTGAAGTCTGACAGAGAAAGACAATTGTCATATATCACTTTTTTGTGGAATCTAAAAACAATGGTAAAAATGAACTTATTTACAAAGAACTTATTTACAAAACAGAAATGGAATCAGAGATGTAGAAAACAAATGTATGGTTACCAAGGGGGAAGGAAGTGGGGAGGGAAAAATTGGGAGATTTGAATTGACATATACACACTGATACATACAAAATAGATAACTAATAATGACCTATTGTATAGCACAGGGAACTTTATTCAATACTCTGTAACAGCCTATATGGGAAAAGAATCTATAAAAGAATGGTTATAACTGTAGTCATATGTATAACTGACTGATTCAGTTTGATGTAACCTGAAACTAATACATCATTATAAATCAGCTGCACTCCAATAACAATTGGAAAAAAAAAAAAACACTAAAAGTAAAAAAGGCAAAAGCCAGATAAGGTAGGTTTCTATAGACTACACCAAGCATTCTGAATCATATTTAAGAGAAATTAAAAGACTTTAGTATAGTCTGCCAATATCAGGGCCATGAAATATAAATATATAAAACCAATTATTTGTCCTTTTTTTCTTTCATTAAAGTAAGTTCTTCATTCAGAAGCAGTGTTGGTGGGCTGCCAGTGAGTATATGTGAAATTTTGCAAATATAAGGACAGAAATCCTGCAGGGGTAAGGGGGGCAGTATAATCCTCAACAACTGTCTCGGTTCAGGTCAGTTCAGTCACTCAGTTGTGTCTGACTCTTTGCGATGCCATGGATTGCAGCACGCCAGGCCTCCCAGTCCAACACCAACTCCCAGAGTTTACACAAACCCATGTCCATTGAGTTGGTGATGCCATCAAATCATCTCATCCTCTGTTGTCCCTTCTCCTCCCACCTTCAATCTTTCTCAGCATCAGGGTCTTTTCAAATGAGTCAGCTCTTTGCATCAGGTGGCCAAAGTTTAATGGAATTTCAGCTTCAACATCAGTCCTTCCAATGAACACTCAGGACTGATCTCCTTTAGGATGGACTGGTTGGATCTCCTTGCAGTCCGAGGAACTCTCAAGAGTCTTCTACAACACCATAATTCAAAACCATCAATTCTTCGGTGCTCAGCTTTCTTTATAGTCCAATTCTCACATCCATACATGACTACTGGAAAAACAATAGCCTTGACTAGACAGAGCTTTGTTGGCAAAGTAGTGTCTCTGCTTTTGAATATGCTGTCCAGGTTAGTCATAACTTTCCTTCCAAGGAGTAAGTATCTTTTAGTTTCATGGCTGCAGTCACCTTCTGCGGTGATTTTGGAGCTCAAAAAAATAAAGTCTGCCACTGTTTCCCCATCTATTTGCTATGAAGTGATGGGCCTATTGGGATGGAAATGAAAACTGACCTTTTCCAGTCCTGTGGCCACTGCTGAGTTTTCCAAATTTACTGATATATTGAGTGTACCACTTTCACAGCTTCATTTTTTAAGATTTGAAATAGCTCAGCTGGCATTCCATTACCTCCACTAGCTTTGTTTGTAGTGATGCTTCCTAAGGCCAACCTGACTTTGCACTCCAGGATGTCTGGCTCTAGGTGACTGAACACACCATCATGATTATCTGAGTCGTGAAGATCTTTTTTGTACAGTTCTTCTGTGTATTCTTGCCACCTCTTCTTAATATCTTCTGCTTCTGTTAGGTCCATACCATTTCTGTCATTTATTGAGACCATCTTTGCATGAAATGTTCCCTTAACCTCTCTAATGTTCTTGAAGAGATCTCTAGTCTTTCCCACTCTATTGTTTTCTTCTATTTCTTTTTAAAAAAAGAAAAGAAATAACAAAAAAAAAAAAAAAAGCACAACAACTCTCTATGTTGGTGCAAATAAGTCTCTGCCCTCTTTAGAATGGTAGAGTCCAGTATGATCATCTTCCACTAGGTGTATGACAAGTGATGAGATTTATGGTACTGGAGAGTAAGCACTGGCAATAACCAAGTCAGTCTTACTAACAGGACGGCCATACCATTGAGATTCTGCAGTCTCCAGTCTCGCAATGAGAGTCTCTTTTCTTTGCCACCTGGGGAATAAGGCTAAACTCACATGACAAAATGAATAATCTAGATCATCTTGTGTTGTTACAAGTTTTCTCTGCTTTTAGAGCTTTTGCTGACCATTCAACAAAACATAAATATTTATACTTTCTGATCATAAATTAGGATATTATTAATATATGCCTTTGCAAATTCCTTTTTAATCCATTCATTTACTTCTTTAAAATGTGTCGGGAGCCGCAGCCGCCATTGCGGGATGGCACCGGTTTCCTGCTTCCTGGTTCTTCGCAAACATAGACTAAAAAGACGCATGCGCAAGATGTGTCTCTTAAGGTCACGGATATGCTAATCAGGGATTCTAACAGTGTTCTGTTATGAGCCAATGGCAGTGTTCTGTTATGAGCCAATGGCAGTGTTCTGTTATGAGCCAATGGCAGTGTTCTGTTATGAGCCAGTCAGAGGTTGACACGCCTCCCCTCTGGGCTATATAAGCAACTGCTTTCCCTGCATCAGGGCCCTCGCCACTTCCTAAAAGAGCTGTAACAATAAACCTGCGTGTCAGAAGAATCCTGTCTGTGGTGTTCTCCTTATCGGCGAGGCGGGCGACCACGAGGCGGGCGACCACAAAAATGTCTGATTATCTTATCAAATCATTATTCATAGTTATTTCATCTCAGGCCTTCTTCTCACTTTTGAGGTAAAAGTTGAAAATGTGATTGTGCCATTGAGGCCCTGACTACTAAGAGGTTTTACTTTCTTTACCATAATTTAGAATTACACAAAAGGAGGATTTCAATTTGGTTGAAATAAACTTTTCACCAGGACACACAAACAGTATAGCAGGTCAAGGAAACAGTATAGCATTATCTGTAAACTAGGCTTGGGTGTTTTTCTCTTTAGACTAGTGGTCATAAAGATTAATGATAAAGTCATATATGTGTTTTGAGATGAGACACGAAGGGCAGCATAGGCAGGTGGAGAGTATGAATCAACTTAACTAATGCAAATTTTGTGTAACTGTCTAGACTGCTTGAAATAATCTCATATGTACTACCCTAAACTTAAAATAAAATGCTGCTGGGAATGTCTAAATTTATTGCTAATAAAACCTATTAACTGCCAAGTCACCATGTGCAGTTCACTTTGGATAATCATCTCACATTTCAGTTATACATTGTAGCTTATATTATTGTCCAGAAACAAGGAAATAACAATTTTTTTCAAAAACTATTAAGATAGCATAGATTTTTTCTTTCAATTCTTGGGATACATTGAGAATTTTATCCTAAGAAAGTTTTATGCTATTTTAATGAGCTTTGCCATAGAGTTAAGCTAAACTTACTTTTGCAATAGACACTTAAGCAACACTAGACCAATGGGGTTATAATAAATCAACATTACAGTTGTATAATGGCACTTTACATCATTCAGAAAGCTTTCAGGGCTGATTCAATGCATCCTATAGCATCCCTAGCTTTGAAATGAGTCAGAGAAGTATTATACATGTATGTGTTGCCTTCAAATCTTTGAAAAGCCTACCAAGCATTTCATGACTTGTTTTAGTGGAGCATAAATAACATGCAGACACATTATTGTAGATGAATATCTCAAGATTTCCAAATCTACTTAATGCTCAGTTACTCTACAAATATTGTAGCCATCAGAATTTTCATGAAAAGAGTCTCTTCTCTTTTAACATAGCATCTACAATACTTATCCTACTTAGGAATATATCTACCTAAAGAAACTAAAGACCTATACATAGAAAACTATAAAACACTGGTGAAAAAAATCAAAGAGAACAGTAATAGATGGAGAAACATACCATGTTCATGGATCAGAAGAATCAATATAGTGAAAATGAGTATACTACCCAAAGCAATCTACAGATATAATGCAATACCTATCAAGCTACCAATTGGACTTTTCAGAGAACTGGAACAAATAATTTCACAATTTGTATGGAAATACAAAAAACTTCAAATAGCCAAAGCAATCTTGAGAAATGGAACTGAAGGAATCAACCTGCCTGACTTCAGGCTCTACTACAAAGCCACAGTCATTAAGACAGTATGGTACTGGCACAAAGACAGAAATATAGATCAGTGGAACAAAATAGAAAGCCCAGAGATAAATCCACACACACACCTTATCTTTGACAAAGGAGGCAAGAATATACAATGGGTTAAAGACAATCTCTTTAACAAGTGGTGCTGGGAAAACTGGTCAACCACTTGTAAAAGAATGAATCTAGATCACTTTCTAACATCATACACAAAATTAACTGAAAATGGATTAAAGATCTAAATGTAAGACCAGAAACTATAAAAATCCTAGAGGAGAACATAGGCAAAACACTCTCCAACATAAATTACCGCAGGATCCTTTATGACCCACCTCCCAGAATATTGGAACTAAAAGCAAAAATAAACAAATTGGATCTAATTAAAATTAAAAGCTTCTGCACAACAAAGAAACTCAAAGCAGGGTGAAAAGACAGCCTTCAGAATGGGAAAAAATAATACCAACTGAAGCAACTGACAAACAACTAATCTCAAAAATATACAAGCAATTCCTGCAGCTCAATTCCAGAAAAATAAACTACCCAGTCAAAAAATGGTCCAAAGAACTAAACAGACATTTCTCCAAAGAAGACATACAGATGGCTAACAAACACAAGAAAAGTTGCCCAACATCCCTCATTATCAGAGAAATGCAAATCAAAACCACAATGCGGTACAATTTCACACCAGTCAGAATGGCTGCAATCCAAAACTCTACAAGCAATAAATGCTGGAGAGTGTGTGGAGAAAAGGAACCCTCTTACACTGTGAGTGTGAATGAAACTAGTACAGCCACTATGGAGAACAGTGTAAGATTCCTTTAAAAAACTGGAAATAGAACGGCCTTCAGTTCAGTTGCTCCATCGTGTCCAACTCTCTGCGACCCCATAAATCGCAGCATGCCAGACCTCCCTGTTCATCGCCAACTCCTGGATTCCACTCAGACTCATGTCCATCAAGTCAGTGATGCCATCCAGACATCTCATCCTCAGTCGTCTCCTTCTTCTCTTGCCCCCAATTCCTCCCAGCATCACAGTCTTTTCCAATGAGTCAACTCTTCACATGAGGTGGCCAAAATACTGGAGTTTCAACTTTAGCATCAGTCCTTCCAAAAATATCCCAGGGCTGATGTCCTTCAGAACGGACTGGTTGGATCTCCTTGCAGTCCAAGGGACTCTCAAGAGTCTTCTCCAATACCACAGTTCAAAAGCATCAAGTCTTCAGCACTCAGCCTTCTTCACAGTCCAACTCTCACATCCATACATGACTACTTGAAAAGCCATAGACTTGACTAAACGGACCTTAGTCGGCAAAGTAATGCCTCCGCTTTTGAATATACTATCTAGGTTGGTCATAACTTTTCTTTCAAGGAGGAAGCATCTTCTAATTTCATGGCTGCAGTCACCATCTGCAGTGATTTTGGAGCCCAAAAACATAAAGTCTAACATTGTTTTCACTGTTTCCCCATCTATTTGCCATGAAGTGATGGGACCAGATGCCATGATCTTCGTTTTCTGAATGTTGAGCTTGTGACCCAGCAATCCTACAGCTGAGCATATACACCAAGGAAACCAGAATTGAAAGAGACACGTATACCCCAGTGTTCATCACAGCACTGTTTTTAATAGCCATGACATAGAAGCAACCTAGATGTCCATCAGCAGATGAATGGATAAGAAAGCTGTAGTACATATACACAATGGAGTATTACTCAGCCATTGAAAAGAATAAATTTGAATCAGTTCTAATGAGGTGAATGAAACTGCAGCCTATTATACAGAGTGAAGTGAGCCAGAAAGGAAAATACCAATACAGTATATGAACACATATATATGGAATTTAGGAAGATGGTAATGATAACCCTGTATGTGAGACAGCAAAAGAGACACATATATAGAACAGTCTTTTGGACTCAGGGAGAAGAAGAGGGTGGGATGATTTGGAAGAATGGCATGGAAACATGCATGTTATCATTTGTGAAATGAATTGTCAGTCCAGGTTCAATGCATGATACTGGATGCTTGGGGCTGGTGCACTGGGATGACCCAGAGGGATGGTATGGGGAGAGAGGAGGGAGGGAGGTTCAGGATGGGGAACACATGTATACCTGTGGCAGATTCATGCTGATGTATGGCAAAACCAATACAACATTGTAAAGTAATTAACCTTCAATTTAAATAAATAAATGTATATTTTAAAAACTAAAATACTTATCCTCTCCTTTTCACGTGCTACTGGGAGGAGAATACCAACGCCATAAGAGGAAATCATTTGGGATAATGAGTTTGCCGAAGTCCTTTCTTTACTATTAGATGATCAAGTTCCATCATGACCAAATGGTTGTTCAAAATCCAAAAAATAACTTAACACTAAGGTAAGACACTGTATGTAGAGTAGTGCTGTTCTTGCCAGATTGAGGGGACAAAAAAAAAAAAAAAAAACACTGGTTCAAGTTTTTGTAATTTCTCGATAGAACTTTTTTTAAAGGTCACAAAATCAAAAACAATATATCAGGTACCAAGGCTTTTACTTATTCATTCATTCATTCATTTTAAGAGAACATATCTAAAATAGCAGTGACAACCAAAGTCACTATTTGATTAAAAACGTGATAATCCACTCATTTTCCAAGACCCATCATTTTCATCCTTCTGAAATAATTGATAACTACAAGGAGATGTGAGAGAAATATTTATTATTTTGGTTAAAAATTTTAGATGATTGACTGGGATTGACATATCTAGATTACTGTGAATAAAATAGATGACTAATGAGATCTGACTGTACAGCATAGGAAACTCTATTCAGTGGTCTGTGGTGAACTAAATGGAAAGGAAATCCAAGGAAGAGGAGATGCAACATCTAAAAGTTATACTCCAATAAAAATTTTAGATAGTTGAATAATGTTTCTTGAATTTTTCTAAAGTTGTGGTTTTTGATTGATAGATTGATCAAACACTAATATATGATTACTATGTGCAGACATCATTATAAGTGCTCTATGAAATATACAGAAATTATTTAAAATATATAATATTCAAGCACATACATAGAATTTATAGGCCAAAATTATTAAGATATTTGAATAAGGTCACAAAGCATTCAGTGTTAGAATGGTGATTTTAACCTGTGCATTCTGATTCAAGAACTGTGCTCTAACTATCATATTGGGAAATAAACACATGTTTGTAGGAATTTCTGTTTGGACTTCCTCATAATAAACTTTACTTCTTTGGTCAAATGACAATATGGGAAATATTATGACTGTAGAACATATTTACTCCTTAGCTATAGACTTATTAAATTTTTGAAATAATAGGGGATTAGTTTTAGATTCCAAGTAGGCTTATCATGAGATTAATTCCATTCAAGCCATTGTTTATTGCTCGGTGCTATAGCCTCCACTGTAATTAAGAAAAGAAGAGCATGTACTAATCTTCAGATTAATTTAAAAAAAAATTAGAGCCACTGTTGAAAAATACTCAGAAAATCTCAAGTTTTCATTTTCTGATTGTACACAGTCCTTTATCTTTGGAGAATGCCAGGAAGAAGATTCTGAGAATGTATTTGTTTTATTGCTCTAGGTCTTCTGAATCTGTGAACTAAATTGAATTGGGAATTAATTAAATACTCATGATTTTATGATTTCAAATACAGGTTCCACTTTCTAAATTATTCATAAGTAGAAGATTAGCAGCTTACCCATCATATGATCTTAGCTGCTACTCGATCTTGCACATGAGATGCTTCTAGTTTTCACCCTGACCCTGTTGTTTACAGTATTCAGTTTGCCCTGGTCGTTTTGCCTCTCATGGATCCTGCCATGCCAACTAAAAATCAATAAGCCATCTTTAACTGAAGAGAATTTCAAGAGTGTCATTATATTAAGGGATTTACAGTATATAATCATTGGCCACTCTTGAGATTCAGTCCAGAAAAATCAACCAAGCAAACGATGAATAGCTTATTCTGATGACTGACTGGAAGCCCACAGGGATGAAAATAATATCCAAATAGAGATATATAAAAATAAAGAAGTTAGAGTGGGATTATAATCCATAAATCACT
The DNA here is from genome assembly GCA_006408675.1 of Madoqua kirkii. Taxonomy (NCBI): domain Eukaryota; kingdom Metazoa; phylum Chordata; class Mammalia; order Artiodactyla; family Bovidae; genus Madoqua; species Madoqua kirkii. The sequence goes on along the minus strand of SJYC01096440.1, from coordinate 14,788 downwards.
CATTTTGCATCTAAATCCCCTTATAGGAACATTCATATGTCTACTTCACCAAAACCTTGAGGAATTCATTAGTGAGTAAAGTGTCAGAATCTTTGAAGAGTGTATTAAGAGCTTTGGAAAACATTTATTTTTATATGGGTAAAAAAGGCAGCATAGTGTAGTGATTAAGAGGGAAAACTGTGAACCCTAACAGCCCATTTTATATTTACTCACTGCCTATTAGTTTGGCAAATTGTATAAACATTCTATACCTCTTTTTCTTCACTTAAAATAAGGATGACATAATGACCTAACAGAATCGCTTATTAGGGTTACTTGATTAACGTAGCGTCCCACCTTGTACAATCTAAAACCTTATATGATTTCCTAAAGCCTGGAAATCAATCAGTGAGTTCCACTCATGACTAATTACATAAAGTGTTCAAATTCTTCACTGTTTCTATTTTGGGATCTCACCACTAATATTGAATTCAAGATATCTATTTTGTTTTATTTGGATTTTTTCCTTTCTGAATCTGGCCTCATGGCTCTGCTCTAAAAGTTGGAGTACTTGATTAAGTAAATATTTAGTATTTTCATCTTTTATACTAAAAAAGTGAGTTCTGTAACCTAGGAAGTCTTAAGGTCACACATTCTTTACTACATTCAGATGATTGGAAGTAAATTATACATATCTTTTGGAGTACTTGATTAAGTAAATATTTAGTATTTTCATCTTTTATACTAAAAAAGTGAGTTCTGTAACCTAGGAAGTCTTAAGGTCACACATTCTTTACTACATTCAGATGATTGGAAGTAAATTATACATATCTGATATAAAAGTAGGGAGGAGGGCATGGCAATCCACTCCAGTATTCTTGCATGGAGAAGCCCCATGGACAGAGGAGCCTGGCAGGCTACAGTTCATGGGGTCACAAAGAGTCAGACATGACTAGGTGACTAAGCACACATAAAGGTACATCATACCACTAACTATATTATAAACTTCTGATTATTCTTCTCTCTTTTGGTTTATCATCCTACATAAAGAGAACTTGTTAGTCAATTTGAAAAAATATTCCAATTCATATGGCAATTAAAGATGACTGTGAAATTTGCTAATGTGAATCCATCCAAAATTGAAAAATTCTGGACTGTGGTAAAATGTCAGTGGAAATAGCTCCATAACAAGATAGCTTTCAATTTTTTTCTTTTGTGTCTATATAAATTCAAAAGATACTGCCCTTTCAACATACTTAGGAAACCAATAGTTATATATAATTTTGATAGAGCATAAATAAGCAAAATGGAGAGCAGTGTATGTCAATAACCCAGAAAATTCATATTAATAAAATGATGTAAATTATTTATATTGCACTTGCCTTATGACCTATAAGATTTTTCTGTTTCATAGCCTAATGATCACTAACACTTAATTTTAATACTTCAGATATTTACTTTGTAGTCAAATTCCAAAATTTAAATTAATTGTGCAGATGCTCTTTCACATATACATTGGCATGTAACAGCTATGTTCTTTGGAATATGTTATCTTCAAATATGAGGATATTTAGTCAACAATGTAAATCACTCATAGATAACTGCATATTTTAATTAAAGAATAGATTTGTATGGAAAATAAACTCCAATTCAATTGATCGGTAAATTGTAAATCTATAATTTCTGAAAAATAATCATATATCTTTCTTTAGCATTTTGTATCATGATTTAGCAGTTTCAAAAAGCATCTATGATGCATAAATAAATCTACTGTCTGGAATGCAGTTATCCACATTATCTCCATTAACTTGTTTCAAGCCAATCAGTCCTCCATAAGCAACAAAATTAAGCATTCAAAATATAAATCAGATCACATTGTTTCCATGCAAAGAGCTTTTTCATTGACATTATAATTGAAAGTTTCTAAAAGAACTAAAATAGAATCCGCATATGATCCAGCAATCCCACTTTTAAATATATATCTAAAAGAATTGAAGATAAGAAAAGGTAACTTCACTCATATTTCTTACAACATAATCATTAGTTAAGATATGGTATAGACATAAAACTGAATATTCATTCATAAGAATAAAATACTGCCATAAGTGAAAGCATGAATGAACCTGCAGAATATCATGCTAAGTAAAGTAAACCATTCACACCAGGACAAATACCATAAGATTTCACTTGTATGTATTATAGTAACAAAAATGGTTGGACTAATAAAACCAGATAGTAAAACAGTGGCTGCTAGAGGATGAGGGGTGAGGGAAATGAGATGATGATGTTCAGTGGGTATAAAGTTTCAATTATATAAATTCTAGAGCTCTGCTATCAAACATTGTGGTTTTAGTTAACAATGGTCTATTGTACACTTGAAATTTTGTCAAGATAGATCACATATTAAGTATTCACACCGAACCACATTTTAAAAAGACTGGCTACATTAAGAAATGGAAACAGGAATTATTCTGAGCAGTATGTGTACGGAACAAAGGCAAGGAAACGCAAATATAATTTGGGTAGACCACATTGTTTGGCAGGATCCTTGCTACGTATAACTGTAGTATATGATGCTACATATAACTCTATATATGATGCTCTTTAGTCACCCAGTCATATCCAACTCTGCCATCACTATGTCCAGGCTTCTCTGTCTATAGGATTCTCCAGGCAAGAATACTGGAGTGGGTTGTCATTTCCTTCTCCATTATATGCAATAGGTCAGTTCAACTGCTCAGTAATGTCCAACTCTTTGTGACCCCTTGGACTGCAGCACGCCAGGCCTCCCTGTCCATCACCAACTCCCAGAGTATATTCAAACTTATGTCCATTGAGTCAATGATGCCATCCAACCATCTTATTCTCTGTCACTCTCTTCTCCTCCCACCTTGAATCCTCACCAGCATCAGGATCTTTTCCAAAGAGTCAGTTCTTTGCCCCAGGTGGCCAAAGTATCGCAGTTGCAGCTTCAGCATCAGTCCCTCCAATGAATATTTGGACTGATTTCCATTAGGATGGACTGGTTGGATTTTCTTGCAGTCCAAGGAACTCTCAAGAGTCTTCTCCAACACCACAGTTTAAAAGCATCAATTCTACAGCAGTCAGATTTCCTTATAGCCCAAGTCACACATCCATACATGACTAATGGAAAAACAATAGCCTTTACTAGATGGACCTTTGTGGGCAAAGTAATGTCTCTGCTTTTTAATATGCTGTCTAGGTAGGTCATAGCTTGTCTTCCAAGGAGCTAGCATCTTTTAATTTCATGGCTGCAGTCACCTACTACAGTGATTTTGGAGCCCAAAATATAAAGTCTGTCACTGTTTCCACTGTTTCCCTACCTATTGCCATGAAGTGATGGGACTGGCCATGATCTTAGTTTTCTGAATGCTGAGTTTTCAGCCAACTTTTTCATGCTTCTCTTTAACTTTCATCAAGGGGCTCTTTAGTTTTGCTTTGTTTTCTGCCATAAGGGTGGTGTCATCTGCATATCTGAGGTTGTTGATATTTCTTCCAACAATCTTGAAACCAGCTTCTGTTTCATCCAGCCTGGCATTTCACATGATGTACACTGCATATAAGTTAAATAATCAGGAAGACAATATTGAACCTTGAAGTACTTCTTTCCCGATTTGGAACAAGTCTGTTTTTTCATGTGTGGTTCTAATTGTTGCTTCTGATCTACATACAGATTTCTCAGGAGGCAGGTCAGGTGGTCTCGTATTCCTATCACTTGAAGAATTTTCCATAGTTTGTTGTGATCCACAAAGTCAAAAGCTTTGACGTAGTCAATAATGCAGAAGTAGATGTTGTTCTAGAACACTCTTGCTTTTTCAATGATCCAACAGATATTGGCAATTTGATCTGTGGTTCCTCTGCCTTTTCTAAATCTAACTCGAACATCTGAAATGAAAAGTTCTTGTTTCACATACTGTTGAAGCCTGGCTTGGAGAATTTTGAGCATTACTTTGCTAGCATGTGAGGTGAGTGCATTTGTACTGTAGTTTGAACATTCTTTGGCATTCCCTTTCTCTGGGATTGGAATGAAAAGTGACATTTTCCAGTCCTGTGACCACTGGTGAGATTTCCACATTTGCTGGCATATTAAGTGCAGCACTTTCACAGCATCATCTTTCAGGATTTGAAATAGTTCAACTGGAATTCCATCACCTCCAGTAGCTTTGTTTGTAGTGATGCTTCCAAAAGCCACTTGACTTTGGACTCCAGGATGTCTGGCTCTAAGTAAGTGATCACACCATCATGGTTATCTGGGTCATGAAGATCTTTTTTGTACAGTTATTCTATATATTGTTGCCATCTCTTCTTAATATCATCTGCTTCTCTTGCTGCTGCTGCTAAATCGCTTCAGTCCTGTCCGACTCTGTGCAGCCCCACAGATGGCAGCCCACCAGGCTTCCCTGTTCCTGGGATTCTCCAGGCAAGAACACTGGAGGGAGTTGCCATCTCCTTCTCCAATGCATAAAAGTGAGAAGTAAAAATGAAGTCGCTTGGTAGTGTCCAACTCCTAGCGACCCCATGGACTGCAGCCCACCAGGCTCCTCCATCCATGGGATTTTCCAGGCAAGAGTACTGGAGTGGGCTGCCATCACCTTCTCTGCTTCTCTTAAGTTCATACAATTTCTGTCCTTTATCTCTACATGAAATGTTCCCTGGGTATCTCTAATGTTCTTGAAGCAATCTCTAGTTTTTCCCATTCTTTAGTTTTCCTCTATTTCTTTGCACTGATCTCTGAGGAAAGCTGTCTTATCTTTCCTTGTTATTCTTTTGAATTCTGGATTGAAAGGAGTATATCTTTCCTTTTCTCCTTTGCTTTTCACTTCTCTTCTTTTCATAGCTATTTGTAAGGCCTCCTCAGACAGCCATTTTACTTTTTTTGCATTTCTTTTTCTTGGAGATGGTCTTGATCACCGTCTCCTGTACAATGTCACAAGTCTCGGTCCATAGTTCATCAGGCACTCTGTCCATTAGGTCTAGTCTCTTAAAGCTATTTGTCACTTCCACTGTATAATCATAAGGGATTTGATATAGGTCATACTTGAAAGGTCTAGTGGTTTTCCATACTTTATTCATTTTAAGTGTGAATTTGGCAATAAGGAGTTCATGATCTGAGCCACAGTCAGCTCCTGCTCCTGTTTTAGCTGTCTGTACAGAGCTTCTCCATCTTTGGTTGCAAAGAATATAATCAACCTGATTTCAGTTTTGACCATCTGGTGATGTCCATGTGTACAGTCTTATCTTGTGTTGTTGGAATGCTATGACCAGTGCGTTCTCTTGGCAAAACTCTATTAGCCTTTGCCCTGCTTCATTCCACATTCCAAGGCCAAATTTACCTGTTACTCCAGTGTTTCTTGACTTCCTACTTTTGCATTCCAGTCCCCTATAATGAAAAGGACATCTTTTGGGGGTGTTAGTTCTAGAAGGTCTTATAGGTCTTCACAGAACCATTCAACTTCAGCTTCTTCAATGTTACTGGTCAGGACACAGACTTGGTTTACCGTAATATTGAATGGTTTGCCTTGGAAACCAACAGAGATCATTCTGTCATTTTGGGGATTGCATCCAAGTACTGCATTTCAGACTCTTTTGTTGACTATGATGGCTACTCCATTTCTTCTAAGGGATTCCTGCCCACAGTAGCATATATAATGGTCATCTGAGTTAAATTCACCCATTCCAGTACATTTTAGTTTGCTGATTCCTAGAATGTTGACATTCACTCTTGCCATCTCCTGTTTGACCACTTTCAATTTGCTTTGATTCATGGACCTAACATTCCAGGTTCCTATGCAATATTGCTCTTTACAGCATGGGACCTTGCTTCTATCACCCGTCACATCCACAACTGGATGTTGTTGTTCCTTCCCTCTGTCCTTTCATTCTTTCTGGAGTTATTTCTCCTCTGATCTCCAGAGGCATATTAGACACCGGAGTTCATCTTTCAGTGTCCTATCTTTTTGCCTTTTCATACTGTTTATGGGGTTCTGAAGTCAAGAATACTGAAGTAGATTGCCATTCCCTTCTCTAGTAGACTACATTTTGTCAGAATTCTCCACCATTACCTGTCAATCTTGAGTGGCCCTTCATGGCATGGTTTAGTTTCATTGAGTTAGACAAGGCTGTGTTCCATTTGATTAGATTGACTAGATGTCTGTGACTATGATTTCAGTCTGTCTGACCTCTAATGCCCTCTCTCAGTGCCTACCGTCTTAGAGGGGTTTCTGTTACCTTGGACATAGGGTATCTCTTGTATGTCTTCAGGGCTGCTCCAGTGAAGTGTGACCACTGCTTATTACCTTAGATGGGGGGTATCTTCTCTCAGCCGCTGGCCACTCTAGTGCTTAAAAGTTCTTTATTTTAGGGATTTTCCTGGTGGACCAATGGTAAAGACTTCACCTCCAAATGCAGGGGGCACATTTTGATCCCTAGTTGGGGAAGTAAGATTCCACATGACTTGCAGCCAAAATACCAAAACATAAATAATCTAAAAAATATAATACAGACCATTAAAAATGGTCTCATTGTCTATGTGGTTTCAGTCTGTCTGCCCTCTGATGCTGTCTCTCAGTGCCTACCGTCTTACTTGGGTTTCTCTTACCTTGGATGTGGGGTATCTTTTTATGGCTGCTCCAGCAATGTGCACCCGCCACTTCTTTCCTCGGGTGTGGAGTAGCTCCTCTAGGCTGCGCCTGAATACCTAGTAGTTCAGTGATAAAGTCTATCACGCCTTAGACTCTGAGTCATGATCTTCCTTATTCAAGACTGAGGTTTCCTTCTTTTTTGCTATTCATTCATGTTCTGCTTTCCTGAGAATGGAGTTCTACAAATGCAACTACAAGTCGTGTGCCCAGAACTACCTCTGTTCCCAGTAATGTTTCGGGAGAACTTGTCCAAAGGTCCTCGACTGTGTCAGGGGTCACGACCAACTACACGAATGAGACTAATTCGATATGAGAGTATTGAATACATGGGAAGAAATGATACAATATGAATTGTTCTACAAATAATTAAAAAATAATTTTTAAATTTACTTTTTGTTCTTCCGAGTCACGTTTTGTGGTACTTAAACCTCTTTCATAAATATATAGAATGTCCTTTATTGTAAACCCTCCTCTTACAGATGTACCAACTACCCCTGACTATTCTGATGCTCAGAGAAGTTGATAAATTTTTCTGTTTGGCATTGGAAGTGTGTGTGTGTGTGTGTGTGTGTGTGTGTGTAGAGCTATTTTTAAAATATTGATCTAAAGTAATTTTACATATAAAAAGGACAAATGAGTAACCATTCTGTTCAACTTAAGTTTCAATATAAAAACTTGAAACATGAAGAAACATAATTTACCTTGACACAATGTTATTATTTGTTAAGATAAATTAATAAACAGCACCATTGGGTGCAACTAATCTATTCAATTGCTGTCATTGCTGATTAGAATAACTGTCTAAACTGTAATAAACTGTGAATGAATTAATATATGATAGTGTCTTTTGTTTATTTAATGTGAAGCAATTACCACTTATTCATTCCACCAATCATGATTTTCCATGAGTGATTCTGCTCTTGCTTACAGTGTTTGAATAAATGAACAGGGCCATCTGTCACATTTTATTGTTGCCCAAAGCTATTATTTACTTTGAGTTAGAAATGTCATGGTTATTTAATAGGTAACATGCAACTTCACTAATCAGGTTTATTCGAGAGATTTACAATTAGTGATATCAGAAAGGGTAAGAAACTATAAATGAAGACAACATAAATTGAACCTTCAGTTCAGTTCAGTTGATCAGTCATGTCCAATTCTCTGTGACCACATGAATTGCAGCACACCAGGCCTCCCTGTCCATCACCAACTCCCAGAGTTCACCCAAACTCATGTCCATCGAGTCGGTGATGCCATCCAGCCATCTCATCCTCTCATCCCCTTCCCCTCCTGCCCCCAATCTCTCCCAGCATCAGAGTCTTTGCCAATGAGTCAACTCTTCGCATGAGGTGGCCAAGGTACTGGAGTTTCAGCTTTAGCATCATTCCTTCCAATGTACACCCAGGACTGATCTCCTTTAGAATGGGCTGGTTGGATCTCCTTGCAGTCCAAGGGACTCACAAGAGTCTTCTCCAACATCACAGTTCAAAAACATCAGTTCTTCAGTGCTCAGCTTTCTTCATAGTCCAGCTTTTCACATCCATACATGACCACTGGAAAAACCATAGCCTTGACTAGATGGACCTCTGTTGGCAAAGTAACGTCTCTGCTTTTAATATGCAATCTAGGTTGGTCATAACTTTCCTTCCAAGGAGTAAGCATCTTTTAATTTCATGGCTGCAATCACCATGGCTGCAATCTGCAGTGATTTTGGAACCTCAGTGCATTGTATTGGCTAACTGTAACAACATTCAATTCAAATCTTCAATGAAAATGTCCCTACTAAGTAGTACAATGGTTCTTATTATTAATATTTGATGTAATAAGACTTTACCTTTACAAAATAGTTATGGTCAAACTAGTTGGATGTTAGTTGTACCAATAAGCTTATGACATTAGTTATAAAAATACCTATTTTTCAGTAAATGATGACTTTAAGGATTTGTTATCTCCTATGTCTTGTTTTGCTACTATTTGTTTATATTTTCAGAAGTCAAGGCGTTTTCAAATTTATCAAATAAGTATGTCTACTATGACTAAATTGGGCATCCCAGGTGGTGTTTGTAGTAAAGAATCTGCCTGCCAATGCAAGAGACATAAGAGACACAGGTTTAATTACTAGGTTGGGAAGGTCCTCCAGAAGGGGGCATGGCAACACACTTCAATATCCTTACCTCGAGAATCCCATGACACACAGAGTCAGACACAACTGAAGTGACTTAGCATGCACGCATGGCTAAACTAAACTCATATATCTATTTTTCATGAATTGTTTTGAATGCCAAAATTGGCTATTTTTTTCAGGTTTTAGATTGATGTATTTTACTTTCTTTATATATTCCATGCTATAATCATTCATTTCTCTCATTCCATTACTATAAAGTGTTGTTTGAAATATTTATCTGATACATGAAGACTAGTTACTAATATTTCCAGGAGGAAATCATGCTCCAGAGTTAAAGACTGTCTGCTTACAGTAATTGTCACAGTTTTTCCAGTTGTATTTTCTCCAATGGGCTCAGAAAATTTAGCTTGGCCTTAAAATGCTTTCAACCTTTTGAGAAAGGAATCGAGCCAAATAAAGATTTTTTGGAGGAACTACTCAGACAGAACCCCTGTTGCATCTGATTGTCTCTTGTCTCTCACTCTCTGAGGGGCTGGGTTGGCAGACAGCAGGCTCACCTCTCCTTGGGACCCCTCGGCTTTGCTATTTAGTATTGTTATTTAAAGTTCAATTTGACCTGAGTCCCTGGTAGCCTGGGGTGAGAAAATTCTGAGGATAAAAAGGTTACTAGTAGTTTTTATGGATCAGGAAAGCTCATTTAAGTGATAAATCTGGAGGACAAGAGTAAAAGTTGTCTAAGATAAGTTATATCATGACAAGATGGTGCCCTGAATAACCCTAATCTGCATAAACTATATCACTGTGGAAAAAATGTAATGGTTTTTCCTTTAGAGACACTTTGAGGTTATTATGAGCCATATTTCCTAAATATTATGGGATTTCACTTGTTTGTTTATGGGCTTATGCCCTAGTAACACAAAGAAGAGTACAGAGTTTGAGCTGAGAAAAAGTGAAATCATATTATAGAAGCTACATTTTGAATTCATTTTATTTGAAACTAAAGACAGTGAACTACCTAAAATATTCATGGTGTCTTGCTTATCTTTGCCAAAAATGGACTTTGTCAGCACCGAATTCTTGTGACTACCAGTTCTGATCTTTAAAATGCAATACTGTTTGAACACTCTGATAAAAAACTGTGTTCTAAAACTGGTTAGAAGTTTGTTAAGCATTGTAGTTACTCTTGTTAGTCTAAACCCATACCGAAGAAAATGGATTATTCACAGATTGTGTTAAGGTTCTAGGAAAGCATAGATAAACATATTCTTGAATTCAAGTAGTTAGTGATCTAATTTTGGAATTCAGAAACATAAATACAGTTCAGACTCATAAGGGTTATACTAGAAGAATGTTCACAATCCTAGAAGCATGAAAAAACCATGACAATGCAAGCAATGCCTATGTTGGGCTTTGACGAATGAGAGCTGATCAGGAAGAAGAGTCGCATTAAGGATAGGTCATGAATGAATGTGTGTCATGTTATGGATACAGAAAAGCACCTGGGAGTGAGGCAATTGTGTGGTGGAGATCAAACCTGAAGCAGAGAACACAGTTACAGTACCGCATTGCAAGGCTATAGCAAAAATCTGTGTGTGCTCAGTCACTTAGTCATGTCTGACTCTTTGCAACCCCCTGGACTGTAGCCCGCCAGGCTCCTCTGTCCATGGGATTCTCTAAGCAAGAATACTGGAGTGGGTTGTCGTTTCCTTCTCCAGGGGATCTTCCCAATCCAGGGATCAACTGTAAATCTAAGTAGTAAAATTTATTATCATGTTTAACATATTTTCAGTATTGGAAAGTTATTTTAAAAAATATATAAATGTATTTATTTTAATTGGAAGCCAATTACTTTACAGTATTGCATTGTTTTTGCCATACATCAGCATGAATCCACCACGGGTGTACATGTGTTCCCCATCCTGAATCCCCCTCCCTCCCTATACCATGCCTCTGTGTCATCCCAGTGCACCAGCCCCAAGCATCCTGTATCATGCATCGAACCTGGACTGGCGCTTCATTTCTTATATGATTATACATGTTTAATGCCATTCTCCCAAATCATCCCACCCTCTCCCTCTCCCACAGAGTCCAAAAGACTTCTATACATGTGTGTCTCTTTTGCTGTCTCGCATACGGGGTTATCGTTATTTACCATCTTTGTAAATTCCACATATATGCATTAGTATACTGTGTTGGTGTTTTTCTTTCTGGCTTACTTCACTCTGTATAATTGGCTCCAGTTTCATCTACCTCATTAAAACTGACTCAAATGTATTCTTTTTAATGGCTGAGTAATACTCCATTGTGTATATGTACCACAGCTTTCTTATCCATCCACCTGCTGATGGACATCTAGGTTGCTTCCATGTCCTGGCTATTATAAACAGTGTTGCGATGAACACTAGGGTACACGTGTCTCTTTAAATTCTGGTTTCCTTGGTGTGTATGCCCAGTAGTGGGATTGCTGGGTCATAAGGCAGTTCTATTTCTGGTTTTTAAAGGAATTGCTACAAAGGAAGAATTAGAATGTTTGCAATTCAGTTTATAAATGCTTTGAAAATTATTTATTTAATAAATACTTATTAGATATGTGTCATGTAACAGGTTTTGGAGAAGGGAATGACAACCCTCTCCAGTATTCTTGTCTGGAGAATCCCATGGGCAGAGCAGCCTGGCAGGCTACAGTCCATGGGGTTGCAAAGAGTTGGACATCACTGAAGTGATTTAGCACATGTAACAGGTATTGAAAAACCAGAAATATATAAGGATGTGTGCAAAGATTTAGCTATAATAATATTCATCACAAGGGTACTTACAACAAAACCTGGAAACAATCAAAGACCCACAGTTATTAGACTGGTTAAAAATAGTAGTTTTTCTGTTTTATACACACACAAATATTTACACTCCACCTGTATGAAGAGCCAACTCATTGGAAAGAACCTGAGGCTGAGAAAGAATGAGAGCAGGAGAAGCGGGCAACAGAGGTGGAAATGGTTGGATGGCATAATCGACTCAACTCCAGGAGACAGTGATGGACATGGAAGCCTGGCATGCTGCAGTCCATGGGGTTGCAAAGAGTTGGACATGACTGAGTGACTGAACGACAAGTATGTATATATACAACTTCTCTTTTAAAAGGCACATGAGTTTTGTACATTTTCTTCCATTTTACAAAATATTATGAACAGTTTCCATAACTATTTGCCATCTGAATATAAATGCATTCCATGATAGTTACAGCATGTATGTATACATATACATGTAATATAGATGTAGGTTTTGCGAGGTCATATAAAAACATAGGTACTGTAATTATGATGAATGTATTAATATGTGCTATGCGCTGCTTAGTCCCTCAGTTGTGTCCAACTCTTTGTGACCCCATGGACTGCAGCCTGCCAGGCGCCTCTGTCCACTCTGTGCGTGAGTATTCTCCCAGCAAGAACGCTGGAGGGGGTTGCCATGCGCTTCTCCAGGGATCTTACCAATCCAGGGATTGAACCTAGGTCTCCCACATTGCAGGTGGATTCTTTACAGTCTGATCCACCAGGGAAGCCCATTAAGTAATATACATAATTTATTTTATAGTAAAAGTACATGATAGTTACAGCATGTGTGTATACATATACATGTAATATAGATGTAGGTATTGCGAGGTCATATAAAAGCATAGGTACTGTAATTATGATGAATGTATTAATATGTGCTGTGCGCTGCTTAGTCCCTCAGTTGTGTCCAACTCTTTGTGACCCCATGGACTGCAGCCTGCCAGGCGCCTCTGTCCGCTCTGTGCGTGAGTATTCTCCCAGCAAGAACGCTGGAGGGGGTTGCCATGCGCTTCTCCAGGGATCTTACCAATCCAGGGATTGAACCTAGGTCTCCCACATTGCAGGTGGATTCTTTACAGTCTGATCCACCAGGGAAGCCCATTAAGTAATATACATAATTTATTTTATAGTAAAAGTACATGAAAACTTCTGCAAATTATTCATATGTTTTTAAAGAAGACAATGTAAAAATATGTACCTTTTTTTAAAAAGAAAGGATATATTCCTTACTTACAGAAAGAAATACCAAAGGTTTATACATGACAGTGTGGACTGGTTATAACTGGGTAATACCACTGTGATTTTTATTGTCTTATATGTGTTTTCAATAGTGAACTGCATATTTTTGTCAAGAGAAAATTTTTGTTATACCATATATAGTCAAAACTTTTCCACCTCTGTATGAAGTGGCAAAGGCCAATAGAACTCACACAAACTATTCTATGACCTGTGAATGCAAGGTGAAATCTGAATATATTTGCTTGGGTTGAATGGGTGACTGTACATGATGGTTATTTACAAACCTTTTGAACCTGAGAAACTGCTGACTATCGATATCTGAATTATACTTCTGTCCACATTATTTCTGCATTTCTGAATATTACCTTAGCAATAGACCAGAGTGGTTTATGTCAGGCTAGATCAATTTGTCTCCAAATTCTTGGCATAGAAATTTGATCCAAAATTCAGATTGCACCAGTCTAAACAGTATGCACTTAATGTTTCAACGCACACATAGAGTTAATCTGGCCTGTGGAGCTGACTTTTTCTTTAACAGTATGTCAGTAAATTGGGAGCTAAATGGTTTCTAATTTCATTTTAATAGTTCTAATAAAATTTAGAGCCCCAATAAATTTAGAGTACCATAATTATAATAAACTATGATTATAAAAAATTTTATTTTCATGAAATACAGATTTGTGACCACTTAATAATGAGAATGTACACTTCTAGTGGAAATGTAGTAAACATTATTGTGCTTATTGTGAAGAGATATCAAGGCTAGTCAGAGATTTTTCCTTCACCAATGAAATTATTTATAAATAAAGTAAATATGTTTATATATTACTTACATTTAAATTATATATCTGTGTATTACTTATAGACATAGTGTTTTACCTAGTTGTTTTTGTCTTCATTAAGCATTAAACACTCAGATCTTTTAAGCTCAAGCGTTTTTGTACATCAGGAAAATATTCTTCCCTTACATTTATATTTTCTAGAAAACTTGTTTGTGATTTCTTTAGGAAGAGTATTAGGTCCCTTTGGCTAAACTCTGTTATTTTAAGTTACTTTTCTCTTTATGTCCCCCTTTTCCCCCCAGTAACTAAAAGAATACACTTGTTTTCCATAATATTGATCTGGCTTTTCAGAGTGACCTTAACAACTTTTAATGTAAATTTTAATTTTGTTTTTTAGTATCATTAGATTTTTTAATCTCATAGTTTTTTATTTGTCTGCTTCTCAGTACAATTTTATTCTAGTATATTTTAAAGTATATTTTCTCTACATTGTAAGTGCTTTATATTTTATGTTGTAGAGTCATGCTATACACAATATACTGTTTAGTGATTTTTTTTGGGGGGGGGAGTTAATTTATCTAACCACTAGAAGTGTCTGACAGCTGAGTGCATAGACATATTTTTGCCTAGTCACTCAGTTGTGTCTGACTCCTTGTGACCCCTTGGACTGTAGCCCATGAAGCTCCTCAGTCCATGGCATTCTCCAGGCAAGAATACTGGAGTGGGGCTTAGACATGTATATATGTATATATATATACATGTGTGTGTGTGTGTGTGTGTATGTATGTATGTATGTATGTATGTATTGGACTGTGAAGAAGGCTGAGTGCCAAAGAATTGATGCTTTGAACTGTGGTGTTGGAGAAGACTCTTGAGAGTCCCTTGGACTGCAAGGAGATCCAACCAGTCCATTCTGAAGGAGATCAGCCCTGGGATTTCTTTGGAAGGAATGATGCTAAAGCTGAAACTCCAGTACTTTGGCCACCTCATGCAAAGAGTTGACTCATTGGAAAAGACTCTGATGCTGGGAAGGATTGGGGGCAGAAGGAGAAGGGGACAACAGAGGATGAGATGGCTGGATGGCATCACGGACTCAATGGACGTGAGTGTGAGTGAGCTCCGGGAGTTGGTGCTGGACAGGAAGGCCTGGCGTGCTGCGATTCATGGAGT
>SJYC01096437.1:0-36551 GCA_006408675.1 Madoqua kirkii | reverse complement strand
CTCTTTCTACCTGTCCAACTCTTACAGGTCTCAAGCATACACACAAACATATGCTGTGAGTAATAAATATCCCACACACTGTAATAAAAATCCACGCTTAACTGTCCACAAAACAGATTCCTGTTAAAAAAGGGTATTGAATGTTTTTCTTTTGTAAAAGAAGATCTGTTTGACCGAAGTCCTTAGGTTCATGCCTCCTTTAATAGAAGAATAATTATACCGAGGAAGTCAGATTTATTAGTGTCTTGTTGAGAGCTGATTCCAAAGGAAACCTATCTCATAGGACATCTGAAACTTTAATTTACAGGAAGTAGTCATAGCATTATCATGGGTTACATTTATAGAAAAAAGAAAAATGCATTCCCAAAGCTCTACTTTCTGCTTCTATTACTAAGAAAACATTCTCACTTTGATCTCCATGTAGTCAGTAGGATGCTCTCTGGAGGTTATGGAAATGCTCATAGTTTAAAACAACATAGAATATTGTTAAATTGACATTACTTATGTTTTAACTCCGTGATTTTTAAGCAACTATTTAGGAATAAAGGAGACATTTTTGCTTCCTATAATGGTAAATAGTAACTCAGTAATTTTCCCACTGAGGAACAACCAGAGAGCCTAGTATCTTTCATCAGTTTTATAAAATTCTCACTGTTATCTCTTCAAACACAAAAGGATCACAAAGACATGTTTAAATTATCGAAGAGGATTACTAAACAGGCTTCTAAGGAGAACAGGTCCTCTTAACTGATCTAGAATCTCGGTGGAATCTGTTAAGTTTCAAAGCAGGGTGGAGTTTCTCTGCAAAATGTGGTTAAAAAGCAAAAGGACACCAAGGCTAAGTGCTTTGAGGGGGGAAGAAAGAAGGGATCTTTGGGGGTCACTCATGAGAAAAGGGGACTTCAGAGAAGAGAAATAAGCCAGACTACCGGGAAATATACAACATAAATCTTGCCCCTGTCCCCTCTAAGGAAATGTCAGTAAAGACTACATTACATCTTATTCATAGTTTTTATATGGGAGTAATTGTTGGATGGTGGACACCCTTTAGAGGAGAGAGCCTGAAGAGGATAATAAGGAGGCAGTTGATGACAGAGACAATTTAGGGGGCTATGAATAAAGTTTTCATATCTGTTAAACATAGAGGATGTTGGATATTAATGATCAATGTCTCCTGATTAGTGTGGAATAAAAGGATTAACACTTGGAAGAAGAGATTTCGATTATAATAAAGTTTATGAGAAATGAAATTTTGTGGGGGAAGTTTGATGAGAGAGTTGCAGGGTAGGAATACTACATGAACTAAAGCTAGAAAGGTCCTACTTGGTAATGGAAGAGAAAAAATCGCCTCTTGGCAGAGGATGCAATTGGGCTGAGGTCAACTCAGGTAGGGTTGATTGAACCCTGTAGTACTTTCTATTGAACCCGTGAAATCAACAGGGCTTTTTAAATAAAACCTGACCTATAACCTTTAGTTTGTATTGGTATGTTCATGAAGTCACTGGACTCTTTTCAAAGGGGCCATGATGTCACACGTATCACAGCCCGGCACACCCGAGAGGAAAAATGCCATTTCTGTGCTGAGTAATTTTTAGCTTGTCCTTTGTGGCTCCACTGGTAAAGAATCCACCTGCAATGCGGAAGACCTGGGTTTGATCCCTGGGTTGGGAAGATCCCCTGGAGTGGGGAAAGGATACCCACTCTAGTATTCTGGCCTGGAGAATTCCACGGACTATATAGTCCATGGGTCACAAAGAGTCAGACACGACTGAGCGACTTTCACTTTCTTTTAAGGCAAGAAGACAAAGGAGCTATGCATTCCCTCCTCTGTGTTCCCACAGCGCTGTGTTCTGTATACCAGCACTGAGAACTTCACACTTGAATCAGCTGTTTATCTCTACATCCCTGATAAAACAGCATACTTAGAATGATCATGGAAACTGATCATTTTTGCATACCCTGCAGCAAGCAAGTACAGTACCTAGAATCATGACAGATGCTCAGTATACATATAACGTTTATAAATCTATACATTTAAATCATTATGTATAAATTACACATTATATGTATGTTTTTCAAGAAAATTCAGGCATAAAAGGAAGGAAAGGAAGTAAAAAGGAAAATAACAGAGGGAAGCAAGGAAGCAATAAGAGAACAAAAGACAGAATTCAGTTCCAGAGTCCAATCTCAAAGGCTGGAGCTTTGAAAGCGAAAGAAAAAAGGCAAAACTGCAGTTGAAAACGAGAACACAAGATGAAATTTAAAACATCAAAGGCAATTTTTTTAAATGTTAGATTTTTCCAGATGTCTTGGTGCAATTAACGAGTCACTCTCCAAGAGCTAAGACCCCACACCTCCCTGGTAACCAACACAGGGTCATAAGCTCGTGACTGCGATGTCCTCCTTTTGTGAGACTTCTTCCCAGCTATTCTCTGGAGGAGCCGAAATCCATAAATAATGGCATCTCCAGGTCCATTAAGCAGTACATTAGTGTAACAAAGGCATATAGGTATAGTGCTAAAGATGTGAAATCAGGGTAAGAAAGGGAAAGTTTCCATTTGGCAGGCACCGCAGAGGAGAAAAAGCAGGTCTGGCCATTTCTCAAACACAAAATGCCATTAAGGGTCTGTGATTATATCCTCCTTTTTTCTACTTTGTCGAGTAGCCAATTTTAAACTACAAATCATCGTCCTTCCAGCTGAGGGGAGGAAATGGTTACTGAATGGATAATAAAGTTTTGCCCTCGACATATTATTTCTGAAGAACTAGATGCTGAGAGAGGGGAGTGGGGACTGAATATGAGAGAAACAGAAGGTCTCTCTCTGAAATGATGTGATCAAACAAAAGAACCAACTTTGCCAAAGAGATAACTCAACCAGCACGGCAGGACAGCAGATAAAGCCAATTATCTTTTGACACAAAGAAAAATACTATTTGGCATTACTTACGTAAGTGTAGAGAAATGACAGAGGTAAAATTATTTTGTTTCCAGGAGCTCTGTGCTTTTTAAAAAATTACACTTTATATTTCTAAACTGAACAAAGTAATAAAGGAGAAAGCTTGAGACCACAGGAATAAAGTACTTCTCTTTCCATTAAAAACAGAAATGCAAAGAAAATAGGACTGGATGCTACTATGATAATATATACTTCAGAGTCTTTGTAGAGACACCTTCTATACTTATGATAGTTCAGACTTTCTGAAAAGGGCAATATTATACTTGGAAACTGTTTATGAAACATGTAATAGCTCAATTAAGTCCCCTCACTAATGGCTATCTACCAACAGGGACAAACACACCGAAGTTCATACAATACCAATATTCTAACCTGAGAGTTCATCACTTGTAACTTCACCCAGACACAGAAGTCCTCAAAATGTCGGTGACAGGCAACCGTTTCAGAAAAGCCTTAAAAGTTCAAATCTCCCTTCAGCAGAGGTTTTATTTGGAAAACAAGATATCTGAGCTCTGTCTTTCAATCCTGCCTCTACAGAGATGTGCGGCCTTGGGTAAGTGACTCTTCCAGCCGCTCACTAGGGATATGGAGGTATAAACTCAGTATCTGCCAAATTAGTCAGTCAAAGACAAGTTTACAAAAGGAAATTAAGGACAGGCATCCCCTGGTGGTGCGGTGGTTGAGAACCCGCCTTGCAGTGCAGGGGACGCTGGCTTGATCCATGGCCCGGGGAGATCCCACGTGCCGTGGGATGACAGAGCCCATGAGCCGCAACTACCGAGCGCAAGTACCTTAGAGCCTGTGCTCCACAAAAAGCGGAGCTGCCGCAGCGCACCTAGAGAGCACCCCGCCCTCTGCGCAACTGGAGGACGAAGCAACGAAGACCCAGTGCAGACCCAGTGCAGCCACAAACAAGGAAAAGAGAAAAAGCAAACAGGGCCACATCAGGGGATTCTTGCTTCCCCTCAACAGACGAGCTTTTTCTGCGGGCACCTGCTCTGTTCCCTTTCCTTCCCACTGAAAATGTTCTACAGAACGGACAGTGTAAGCAGAAGGCTGGAGCTACCTAAAAGCTTCTCTTGAAAACTATGGGAGGCCGAAGGAGAAAGCAGAGAGAACACGAGTCCTTTGGAGAAAGATGGTAACGCCTCCCGAAGAGGCTTCAGGTCGAACTCTGGCTTCAAAGACACAGCCACCATCTAGGTTGAGCGAGAATGCATGTACATGGATGGCTGAGTCCCCTCGCTGCTCGCCTGAAACTGTCACACGCTGTTGGTTAATCGGCTACACCCCAAAATAAAACACAAAGTTGTTCTGCTTTCTTTTTTAAGAGAGAGGTAATCTCTATAAACCATAGGCAGTCCCACAGATCAAAGAGCTTTTTTTTCTAATGGAATACACAGTTGTAGAAAGACATACTGGTCATAAACTGATCATTTTGAACCATACTTATGCACTGAAAGTGATTTCTGGAAACATCTTATGTAAGGGAAAGCAGAGGACATTTAACTCTACAATTTGTGCTGTCTAGTACTCAGCTTTTTTTTTTTTTTTTCATTACACTCTCATATCACACCTTGACCCAACCATGGAAAATATATTAAGCTACAGAGTGGAACACTTTAATGGTGGAGGGTGAAAAAAGTGACCCTTAAATGGCTGCAAACTCTGGTAAATGAGTTACCTGTTTTCCAAAAAGCCTTGAGCAGAGCTTTTTAATCTATGGAAATCCACCTGCAATAAAACCTGGATGGGGCTGTGACCGGTGTGAGCTGGTTGCTCATCCTGTTTAATCTCTCTCCTTGGAGGGTCAACAAGAACATGTTAGTTAATCTTTAAACTAATGTGCTCTTAATGATGCCATTGCAACACGATGAATAAAGCATTAGCCCCACAGCCGTGATCGCCCCAGGAGCAGGACACCTCACCTCCAGCGTGTTACCGGGGCTGGAGACCTTGTTTTCTTTGCCCTAAATGAGCACCCACAGCCCTTGCTGATGCTCTGTAACCAGTAGCCAGGAGTCTGGAGGCCCTGGGTTCCTTGGGATAATCCTCTTTACTCTTCGGGGAGTCACAGATGGGGACAAGGGTTTGGGCTGGTTGGGAGGGGCCACCAAGGCATAGAGCAAATGCCCGTGCAGTGAGATTTCCAATTGGAAAGTTCAAGGCTGGCAGGGAGCATCCTGAGGAAATGGGCCAAACCTTGGTTGCTACTGGCCGTGCTTGGCAACATTCAAAAAGAGTTGTTGTTGTTGTTCAGTAGCTAAGTTGTGTCTGACTCTTGCGACCCCATGGACTGTAGCCCAACAGGCTTCTCTGTCTATAGGATTTTCCAGGCAAGAATACTGCAGTCGGTTGCCATTTCCTTCTCCAGGGGTTCTTCCCAACCCAGAGATCGAACCCACATCTCTTGAATGGGCAGATGGATTCTTTACCATTGAGCCACTTGGGAAGACTCAAAAACAGGGGTTGGGAAGGGGATTCTTGCTTCCCCTCAACAGACGAGCTTTTTCTGCGGGCACCTGCTCTGTTCCCTTTCCTTCCCACTGAAAATGTTCTACAGAACGGACAGTGTAAGCAGAAGGCTGGAGCTACCTAAAAGCTTCTCTTGAAAACTATGGGAGGCCGAAGGAGAAAGCAGAGAGAACACGAGTCCTTTGGAGAAAGATGGTAACGCCTCCCGAAGAGGCTTCAGGTCGAACTCTGGCTTCAAAGACACAGCCACCATCTAGGTTGAGCGAGAATGCATGTACATGGATGGCTGAGTCCCCTCGCTGCTCGCCTGAAACTGTCACACGCTGTTGGTTAATCGGCTACACCCCAAAATAAAACACAAAGTTGTTCTGCTTTCTTTTTTAAGAGAGAGGTAATCTCTATAAACCATAGGCAGTCCCACAGATCAAAGAGCTTTTTTTTCTAATGGAAT
The DNA here is from genome assembly GCA_006408675.1 of Madoqua kirkii. Classification (NCBI taxonomy): domain Eukaryota; kingdom Metazoa; phylum Chordata; class Mammalia; order Artiodactyla; family Bovidae; genus Madoqua; species Madoqua kirkii. The sequence continues at coordinate 30,668 of SJYC01096437.1, read as the reverse complement.
ACACAGTTGTAGAAAGACATACTGGTCATAAACTGATCATTTTGAACCATACTTATGCACTGAAAGTGATTTCTGGAAACATCTTATGTAAGGGAAAGCAGAGGACATTTAACTCTACAATTTGTGCTGTCTAGTACTCAGCTTTTTTTTTTTTTTTTCATTACACTCTCATATCACACCTTGACCCAACCATGGAAAATATATTAAGCTACAGAGTGGAACACTTTAATGGTGGAGGGTGAAAAAAGTGACCCTTAAATGGCTGCAAACTCTGGTAAATGAGTTACCTGTTTTCCAAAAAGCCTTGAGCAGAGCTTTTTAATCTATGGAAATCCACCTGCAATAAAACCTGGATGGGGCTGTGACCGGTGTGAGCTGGTTGCTCATCCTGTTAATCTCTCTCCTTGGAGGGTCAACAAGAACATGTTAGTTAATCTTTAAACTAATGTGCTCTTAATGATGCCATTGCAACACGATGAATAAAGCATTAGCCCCACAGCCGTGATCGCCCCAGGAGCAGGACACCTCACCTCCAGCGTGTTACCGGGGCTGGAGACCTTGTTTTCTTTGCCCTAAATGAGCACCCACAGCCCTTGCTGATGCTCTGTAACCAGTAGCCAGGAGTCTGGAGGCCCTGGGTTCCTTGGGATAATCCTCTTTACTCTTCGGGGAGTCACAGATGGGGACAAGGGTTTGGGCTGGTTGGGAGGGGCCACCAAGGCATAGAGCAAATGCCCGTGCAGTGAGATTTCCAATTGGAAAGTTCAAGGCTGGCAGGGAGCATCCTGAGGAAATGGGCCAAACCTTGGTTGCTACTGGCCGTGCTTGGCAACATTCAAAAAGAGTTGTTGTTGTTGTTCAGTAGCTAAGTTGTGTCTGACTCTTGCGACCCCATGGACTGTAGCCCAACAGGCTTCTCTGTCTATAGGATTTTCCAGGCAAGAATACTGCAGTCGGTTGCCATTTCCTTCTCCAGCGGTTCTTCCCAACCCAGAGATCGAACCCACATCTCTTGAATGGGCAGATGGATTCTTTACCATTGAGCCACTTGGGAAGACTCAAAAACAGGGGTTGGGATAAATGATGACGAGAAGTTCCAGCACTGAAGTCAATGTTGAAGGTCAGTGTAAAACGCTACTGCTATTTGAGCATCATTCCATCCTTTGCCTCCCTTCCCCTGTCTCTCCCCACCTCTCCCTTATCCCCCTCTCAGTAACAGAATCCAATCCAAAGGTTTAAATATGCTGCCCTCCACCCCACCTTTTCCCGTGAACACTCATTCTCCCTGTCAGTGCCCGCAGGAGATGCAGTTCGCCTCTTCAGCATGTCTTAAAGAAATCCTTCCTTCCGTACAAGGGGATGGCATTTGGAGGACTAAGCTCCTCAAATGGAATCTCTTTACTCCTATCTTCCGATTAAGAACCCATCGGCCCGGGGAAAGTAGCCTATTTCTCTAAATATGACTCTGTTACCAATGAGGCACTAAAGGCATCAATGTCTACGATAATGTGGGAGAGCTGAAAATGGCTTGTGTCAACCTGCAATGAAACGTGCACGATCAAAAGCAAACAGTCGTTTAATGAAATACCGGTGCATTCTGTATTATGACAACGTCTCTAATTAGCAAATTTAGACCTCATTAGAGTTAAAAGTCATCTGTAAGCAGGGCTTGCTCACATTGAAAAAAAAAAAAAACCAACACCCTGAGCTTGCAGTTATAGAAAAATCAGAGTTGGTTGTAAATGCAATGAGTAACGTGAAGGCAAGTAATTTCAAAAGCAGAATTACAAAGACCCTGCCTGGGACTTTCCTGGTGATCCAGTGGTTAGGATTCCATGCTTCAGCTGCAGGGGGTGCAGGTCAGATCCCTGACCAGGGAACTAAGATCCCACATGCTGTTGATGTTTGGCAGAAACCAACACAAATCTGTAAAGCAATTAAAAAATAAATAATTTATATTAACAAAAAAAAGGTCCCACATGATGTACAGTGTGGCCAAAGGGGAAAAGAAAAAAGTCCTGCTCCAAAGTCGTGTAGACAAGGTCATATTGAATGTCATACGTGAGTATATTTCATATGTTTGATACAATGTGGGATGAGGCCTCCAGAAGAAGGCTGAGGGTGCCTGGAGCCTATGAATTTTTAAGTGGCTGTTTTGAGGCTCCATCCGACCCCTTCTTTCCTCCTGCATATGAGATAAGCAAAGCTCCATCTCCCCTCAAATTCACCAAACTCAGGTCAAGATCAAATGCCATCCCCAGTTATTTATTCACAGATTACTTACAAATTACCGGCAGAGGAGTACGCAAAAACTGACCCTAAAGAACACAGATCTGAGAGGAAAACATCTGGCTCCTCGTGCTGAATGTAATTTCATGTTAGCTGAGAGGAATCATATTTATTTATGGTTTTCTTATTTATAAAAAAGGAAATTATGCTGAATGTGCTTTGCGCGAATTACAGTGTATTGCTATTGCTGCCATGGTTTATTATTTTCACAGCTAGATGGCTTAAGCCCAACCTAAACAAATATTGTAAAAGAATTCCCACTAGCATTGTCACTTTCCCCCTTTTTAGTCTTACTGCGAAAGATCATCTGTTCATCAAGGACTCTGATGTTCTTACTCTTGTGCATTTCTAAATTTTATGATTTATTATATGAGATAACGCTTACTATAAAATGATGACTAAGAAAATAAGCAGCAATGAGTGGTGGTTGAGCCATGCAAGGAATGAGCTGACGGCACTTAAGAACCTGTAGCTGTCAACTCCAAACATACTCCAGGCCTAGGCCCATTAGTGCGACCAGGATAATGATTTCATTACTCGCACGATGAAGCAGACATGTGTTCATGCACTTATTCAGTAATCAACCTGACACAATCTCTACAACACAAAGAGATTTATCCATCATTAATTAGCTAAAAGCAAGGTGGATATAACTGTGAGACACACAATCAACAGGAAAACTAATGGTAGCATTATTTCTAGACTTCCCACAGGAAAATCTCTTAACATTAGTCTCTTTCTTAGAGGACACCATCCTCATGCAAACAGGCTTCCCAAACTCTTGCTACCATTCCTATTCACCAGCTAATTCAACTGCCCTTTCTTTGAGCAGTGAAATTTGCATAAAAAAGCAGTGACATAATTTTTCCCAATAACATCACTGTATGTCAAGTAGATGGAAACTAATGTTCTTATGCGGACACTTTTATTTTAAAGGCATTTTTACTAACACTAATACTTGGCCTGAATTTTTTTGTTTTTAAAGCTGAAGTCCATAAAGTGAAAGGAAAATGTCATTTCCTAAGCACTCTCAATGAGGTACACAGCAGGAAATTAGCTTACTAGGTAACGTCTACATCCTTCATTTCATGAAAACTCCCAACAACCTGTGAGACAGTTGTTCTTAACACTTATTTTTTTGCAATAGAAGAAAACTAAAGTTTCAGAAAATTAAGACTGAGCCATGTACCTTGGGTCACAAGGCTAACGACTGGCAGAGCCCAGGGTTCAATCTGTCTTAGCCTGGACCTCTGTTGTTACAGACTTGAGGAACTTTTCTTTAAGAAAGAGCCACAGTAGGAAGTCCCTTTTGGTTTTGACTGATTCTGAAGACAGAGGAATCTGGGGGAAAAGGGTTAGATACATCATCTAGGGATGCAGTCACTCAATAGATCTTTATTAAATGCTTCCTATATGCAGGTCCCTGTGCTTGAAAGCAGGACTACAGTGAACAAGACAGACCCCATCTTCAAGGAGTCTGCAAATTAAGAGGCACCAGTAGATGAATGAATACAACAAAATAGAGACTCACAGATGCAGAGAATAAACTAGCAGTTACCAATGGGAAGAGCGAAGGGGACTAAGAGGTACAAGTGTTAGTCTCTCAGTCGTGTCTGACTCTTTGCAACCCCATGGACTGAAGCCCATCAAGCTACTCTTTCCATGGAATTCTCCAGGCAAGGATATGTGAGTGGGTAGCCATTCCCTTCCCCAGGGGAATCTTCCCAACTCAGGGACTGAACCCAGGTCTTCCGCATTGCAGGCAGATTTTTTACTGTCTGAGGGACCAGGGAAGCCCAAGAGGTACTAACTACTAAACATAAAATAAATAATATAGCAGGATGTGATGTATAGCACAGAAAATAGAGCCAATAGTTTATAATAACTTTATATGGAGTATAATGTACAAATATATTGAATCAATTCAGGTATATATATGTTATATACCTGAAATTATAATCCGGTCCCATCACTTCATGGCAAATAGATGGGGAAAAAGTGCCAACAGTGACAGACTTTATTTTCTCGGGCTCCCAAATCACTGTGGACTATGACTGCAGCCATGAAATAAAAAGATGCTTGCTCCATGGAAAAAAAGCAGATGACAAACCTAGACAGCATATTAAAAAGCAGAGACATTACTTTGCCAACAAAGGTCTGTCTAGTCAAAGCAATGGATTTTCTAGGAGTTATGAATGGACATGAGAGCTGGACCATAAAGAAGGCTGAGCACTGAAGAACTGATACTTTTGAACTGTGGTGTTGCAGAAGATTCATGAGAGTCCCACAAAAATCAAGGAGATCAAACAAGTTAATCCTAAAGGAAATCAGCCCTGAATAGTCATTAGAAGTACTGATGCTGAAGCTCCAATTCTTTGGCTACCAGATGGGAAGAGCCAACTCATTGGAAAAGACCCTGATGCTGGGAAACACTGGGGGCAGGAGGAGAAGGGGAAGACAAAAGATGAGACGATTGCATGTCATCACTGACCCAATGGACATGACTTTGAGCAAGCTCCAGGAGTTGGTGATGGACAGGGACGCCTGGCATGCTGTAGTCTATGAGGTCGCAAAATCGGACACGAGTGAGCAACTGATCTGAACTGAGGATAACAAAACAGCAACACCGCTAGATTCTGGATGTAACCATGTTTTAACATATTGTTAATCTTGAAAAAAGGAAGGGAAGTCACTAAGATTCTTCCCTCCTCGAGCCCCATCTCCCTCCTACCCTCTCCCCACAAAATGAGAAAGACAAGTGAGCTGAAATCCAAAGCTGCTGGAGCAGTAAACAAACATGAAGCTAGATTTTTCAGAGGGACAATGCAGCACTGGCTTTGTGTCAGGTGACAGCCTGTCCTGGTGAAGCGGAGCCAGAGTCTGAGGATCTCACAGTCATCACTTGTTGACTTGGAAACCTTCTTGCATCTTTGCATGGTCCTCACTCCAGTCCCAGTCATCCACCTTGATCCCTCTACTTCAGGTATAAAAATAGACAGGGGGATAAAACATGAGCAAATCAGCAGAAATCACTGCTGGAGAACATTTCAAGACCCATGCTTTAGGGAGAAGTACATTTTTCTTAGAATATTGGTTGTGCATCTAGAGAAAAAAAGAGGTGGAGAAGAAATGTGCAAGACTCTATCTACGGTTGATCTGCAGGCTGAGGGTTTTAATGGGCTGGGTTTTATCAGAAAGCCTCACAGGTGCCTTTGCCCACACTGGGCCTAACCCTGTTCAAATGCAGTAAGCTCCCAACATATGAACAAGTTCATACCAACAGTGTGTTCTTAAGTCCTACTTGTTCACGAAGTTCAACAAAGTTAGCCTCAGTTCAGTTCAGTGCAGTCGCTCAGTTGTGTCCGACTCTTTGTGACCCCATGAATCGCAGCACGCCGGCCCTCCCTGTCCATCTCCAACTCCCTGAGTTCACCCAGATTCGCATCTATCGAGTCAGTGATGCCATCCAGCCATCTCATCCTCTGTCATCCTCTTCTCCTCCTTCCCTGAATCCCTCCCAGCATCAGAGTCTTTTCCAATGAGTCAACTCTTCGCATGAGGTGGCCAAAGTGCTGGAGTTTCAGCTTTAGCATCATTCCCTCCAAAGAACACCCAGGGTTGATCTCCTTCAGAATGGACTGGCTGGATCTCCTTGCAGTCCAAGGGACTCTCAAGAGTCTTCTCCAACACCACAGTTCAAAAGCATCAATTCTTCAGTGCTCAGCCTTCTTCACAGTCCAACTCTCACATCCATTCATGACCACAGGAAAAACCATAGCCTTGACTAGGTACCCAACTAATACCACTGGCTATACAGTTAGTTCAGTTCAGTCACTCAGTCATGTCCAACTGTTTAAGACCCTGTGGACTGCAGCATGCCAGGCTTCCCTGTCCAGTAACTGCTCCAAGAGCTTGCTCAAACTCATGTCCATCAAGTCAGTGATGCCATCCAACCATCTCATCCTCTGTCGTCCCCTTCACCTGCCTTCAATCTTTCCCAGCAAATGGGTCTTTACCTGTGAGTCAGTTCTTCACATCAGGTGGCCAAAGTACTGGAGCTTCAGCTTCAGTCCTTCTAATGAATATTCAGGAATGATTTCCCTTAGGGTTGACTGGCTTGATCTCCTTGCAGTCCAAGGGACTCTTGAGTCTTCTCCAACACTACATTTCAAAAGCATCAATTCTTCAGTGTTCAGCTTTCTTTATGGTCCAACTTTCCCATCCATACATGACTACTGGAAAATAGCTTTGACTAGACAGACCTTTGTTGTCAAAGTAATGTCTCTGCTTTTTTTAATAGGAAAAGGAGTACATCAAGGCTGTATATTGTCACCCTGCTTATTTAACTTATATGCAGAGTATATCATGAGAAACGTGAGGCTGGATGAAGCACAAGCTGGAATCAAGAATCCCAGGAGAAATACCAATAACCTCAGATATGCAGATGACACCACCTTTATGGCAGAAAGTGAAGAACTAACGAGCCTCTTGATGAAAGTGAAAGAGGAGAGTGAAAAAGTTGGCTTAGAGCTCAACATTCAGAAACCAAAGATCATGGCATCTGGTCCTATCACTTTATGGCAAATAGATGGGTAAACAGTGGAAATGGTGTCAGACTTTATTTTGGGGGGCTCCCAAATCACTGCAGCCATGGTGATTGCAGCCATGAAACTAAAAGATGCTCACTCCTTGGAAGGAAAGTTATGATGAACCTAGACAGCATATTAAAAAGCAGAGACATTACTTTGTCAACAAAGGTCCATCTAGTCAATGCTACAGTTTTTCCAGTAGTCATGTATGGATGTGAGAGTTGGACTATAAGGAAAGCTGAGCACTGAAGAATTGATGCTTTTCAACTGTGGTGTTGGAGAAGACTCCTGAGAGTCCCTTGGACTGCAAGGAGATCCAACCAGTTCATCCTAAAGGAGATCAGTCCTGGGTGTTCATTGGATGGGCTGATGTTGAAGCTGAAACTCCAATACTTTGGCCACCTGATCTGAAGAAATGACTCATCGGAAAAGACCCTGATGCTGGGAAAGATTCACGTCAGGAGAAGGGGGTGACAGAGGATAAGATGATTGGATGGCATCACTGCCTCAATAGACATGAGTTTGGGTAAACTCCGGAAGTTGGTGATGGACAGGGAGGCCTGGTGTGCTGTGGCTCATGGGGTCACAAAGAGATGGACACGATTGAGCAACTGAATTGAATTGAACTAGGTTTGTCATAGCTTTTTTCCAAGGAGCAAGCATCTTTTAATTTCATGGCTGCAGCCACCATCTGTAGTGATTTTGGAGCCCAAGAAAATAAAGTCTGTCACTGTTAGCAATTTTTCCCCCCATCTATTTGCCATGAAGTGACAGGACCAGATGCAATGATATTCATTTTTTGAATGTTGAGTTTTAAGCCAGCTTATTCACCCTCCTCTTTCACTTTCATCAAGATGCGCTTTAGTTCTTCTTCACTTTCTGCCATAAGGGTGGTGTCTCCTGAATATCTGAGGTTATTGATATTTCTCCCAGCAATCTTGATTCTACCCTGTACTTCATCCAGCCCTGAATTTCTCATGATGTACTCTGAATATAAGTTAAATAAGCAGGGTGACAAAATACAGCCTTGATCTACTCCTTTCCCAATCTGGAACCTGTCCGTTGTTCCATGTCCAGTTCTATCTGTTGCTTCTTGACCTGCATATAGTTTCTCAGCATGCAAGTAAGGTGGTCTGGTATTTCCATCTCTTGAAGAATTTTCCACAGTTTATTGTGATCTATACAGTCAAAGACTTTGGTGTAGTCAATAAATCAGAAGTAGATTTTTTTTGGAACTCTCTTGCTTTTTTGATGAGCCAATGGATGCTGGCAATTTGATCTCTGGTCCCTCTGCCTTTTCTAAATCCAGCTTGGATGTCTGAAGTTCTTGGTTCACATGTTGTTGAAGCCTGGAGAATTTTGAGCATTCCTTTGCTGGTGTGTGAGATGAGTGCAATTGTGTAGTAGTTTGAATATTCTTAGGTATTGCCTTTCTTTGGGATTGGGCTATATAGTACTGCACTGTATTAGGTTTATAACACTTCTCACATAAATAATATATACATAAAAAACAAACACATAGAGACACACACAAACACTTAAAATCCAATGGTACAGTATCTTGAAAAGTACAATAATGAGTATGACAGCTGGCATACAGGGGTGCATTCACATCTTTGAATATTTTGCAACTTAAAGGTTGTATGTAGGGCTTACTGTATGTAAAATGAGAGTAAATCTGTGATTTGAGCTGAGCGCTTCTTGCAAGTATCATTACCATCAGGGTTTGCCAAGAACTGTTTTCCCTGTGTAGAGAGTTTGTACTGTCATCTCCAACTCACCGTATCACCATCACCAACACAAAGAGGACAGTGAGAGAGAAGGCTGGCAAGATGCACAGGCTGGTCGGGGCCACCTGAGTGGGAGGGCTGGGGGGTAAAGTTGGACTACTGGTCCCCTCCCCCATTCTGTACTAGCGGTCCTTCCTGCCAACTTCTCTTCCTTCACAAGCTATCTCATTCCGCTGGTAGCTGGCTACAGGCTGACCCAGAGTTCAAGTCTCTTTTCTGCCTTCCACAATGAACAAGAGCTACAGGAAGTGGAGGTATCGTTGGGGCAGGGGAAAGCTGGGGGCTGAGTGAACCAGAAACCCCACCTTCTGTTGTCCGGGGCTGCTGACATCCTGGCGGTGCTGCAAGCACAGGGTCTGTGTTAGTGTGGGACACACACGCGAATCCAAGTCCCACCGCATGCTTATCAGGATGGCTACCCTGTGCCAATTACGTTTTCCCTTCCAGTGAAGATGACCTTATACCCTGAGAGCTGATCTGGACACCCCCTTTCAGCCTCTCCTATAAAATCAAGAGTTCCCTGAGCTTCTCCACTTTATGTACCTTCAGATCTCATCTCACGAGCTATTTTGAGGGGCTCATGCCTAACACCTTTTGGAGGAACTGAAACAAATGAAGCATTGTTGTCAATGCTGTGAGACATTTTGATGGTTAAAATCTAGATCCCTTTACAGAGGTTCTCACAAAGGAATTCTTTTGATTATAAAACAGCAGCAAAACTTCCACAAAGGACAATTTCACGAGTGCATCTTTACACCAACTTTCCCCTCTGAAAAGTACATATTCTGGACCGTCTGTTTTTTTTTTTTTTTTTTTTTTTATCAGTATTTTGGCTTGATTCATTGTTGGTTCACATGACACCAGAATAATAAGCTAGGAGGTTTGAGGCTGTGAGTGGCAGGGTTTGGCAGTAGCATCACAGTCTTGGTCTGTTAACTCCTGTGGTCCAGGAGATCAAATATGGGAAAGGCTTGGCGTGCCCACCTTGATGACTTAATCCATCAGACAAAGTTCAGAACAATAGCCAACAGCAGCGTGGATCTTTTAACTACATTACTTGCCACTGGCTCACACACTCAGGAACCAAAGAGATGAACAGGCCATTTTAGGCAGAGCAGCCAATTAAAAAGGAAATGTGAGCTAATCCTGAAATGTGATGCAGAAGAAAAGAGAGGTTATAATTGGATCCTTTCTAAGAGTTGTACTGAGCTCAAATTGTTTCTGAATTTGCAATCTCCTTGCTGAGTTAAACTGCAAAAATAGGTTTATATGAGAAGAAAAGGTGATTTCTGAAATATATTAAGTGTAATATATAATGGCTGTAAATTCATACATGAAATCCAGAAAAGTATTTTTTTTTCTTCACACAACATGACTGCAGCCTTATTTTATACTCCACTAGTTTTATTTTTTTTCTTTATTTGGTCATGCCTTGCAGTTTTGGGGGGATCTCAGTTCCCCAGTCAGGGACTGAACCTAGGCCCATAACAGTGAAAGCACCAAGTCCTAACCACTGGACCACCAGGGAATTCCCAGCCACTGGTTTTCCCATATGTGAATATTCTTGACCCAAATCAATGAACGTGTATGAAATATAAGCAACGGGGTCTCCATATGGGGTCTCCATACACTGGACTGCACAGAACTGCTTGTCTTGCCCACTGCAGCAAACATCACGCACGGCATTAAGAAGTGGAATATGACTTAAACCTCGCTAAGTGGGGGCGGTGGAGGGTGTCAGAACCAGAACAGAGGAGACGCTAGGCCAACAGCCTACTCTTTAGCTTCCTCCATTTACCGAAAATAAAACCATCAAACCCCCAACCAGCTTTTAGTTCGCACCACATTTGAAGTTTCCCGAGAGAAAAACTTTATAGCAGTAACGAGGGCATCTGCCTGCCAATGCGGGAGACAAGGTTCGATCCCCGGTCTGGGAAGATCCCACACGCCACAGAGCAACTGAGCCCACGTGCCGCACCTCCTGAGGCCTGTGCACACCACAGGCTGTGCTCTGCAACAGGAGGAGCCAGGGCAATGGGAAGCCGGCGAATTGCAACTCGACAGCAGGCTCTACTCGTCACAACTGGAGACAAGCCGGCACAGCAGTGAAGACCCAGCGCACTCTACATGAATAAATAAAGTTATCTAAAAAATAGCAGTAACAAGATGTTGAGGTTGATAGGAGCTGGTGTGCCCCCTTGTCCATTCACCTACCTTCTACTGAAACTAAGTCAGGAAACTGCAGCCTCTGTTGTCAGGTCTTCCTAGTTATATTCAAATTTCTCCCTCCCCTCCTTTTTGTTCTCCAGAGAACACCTTCATAGACAGGGGGGTGTTTTAAAATTCTGATCAGAATTGGCAGTAGGAAAAGAGCTGGGGAAATAATGGAGACTCCAGTACTTATGTGAGACATTTATAAACCCCATGAATTTTTAACAAAGGAACGATATTCACAATTATATTTGAAATGAGGTTTTCTTTGTGGGCGCGCTTATGGTAAGTGGAGTGTGAGTGGATTTTACTTTATATTCAGTAAACGATACCAACTGCCAAAAAAAAAATCATAATGTAACAAAAAATAAAAGCAAATTGTTGATTGTTCTCAGATCTTTTTTCTTTTAGATTTTCAGAAGTGTGGCAGTTTTCCAATTGTATTTCATTTTATTTAAATGCCACATATATTCCAAGGAACTCAATGGTACAGAAAATCGTTTTCCAACATTCCTAACCCAAAGCTATGCTTTTGCATTTTATAGAGAAGTTTTGTTTGTTTTCAACTGTTAAAAAAAAAATCCAAATGTAGAACTTTGGGGGAGAAGGACATTAAAAAAGAAGCCATCTCAATAAATACTGAAAAAATTTAATAGTGTAGACGATAAGAGTGATTTACTAGAAACTCTCAACCTAGATTCCCTGATGGCTCAGATAGTAAAGAATCTACTCACAGTGCAGGAGACCCAGGTTCGGTCCCTGTGTTGGGAAGATGCCCTGGAGAAGGGCATGCCAACCTACTCCAGTATTCTCGCCTAGAGAATTTCATGGACAGAAGAAAAGAGCATGAGGCAGTAGCTACTTAATTTGCATGTTGAGGCTAAAGCTTACCTCTCATCTTCACATGGCTTGGATTTCTAGCATCACAGAAACATGCAGAGCTTCTTGTTGCCCGCTGACGTCTGAGATTCTGCCTTCTCATCACCCCTGCTGTCTCAAATCCTATAGCCCCATTTCTCCCCCAGGGCTCCCAGGCCACAAGCTTTGCTACAGTCCCCTGAGCCTGCCAAGCAGAAATCCTCGGTGACTCGGCACCTGTGGTTCCTCCAGACACCTGGACACCGGCCCTGTCCTCTCCCTCAGCCTCCCCTCTGCTGAACCATCACCCTCTGCAGAGAGGCCATCCCTGATCTGCCAAAAAGAGCAATTTCAGTTCCCTTCCATCCTTCCACCAGCTGGATTTTTCCCCAGAGGATTTCTCAGTATTTGAGGTTATATTATATAACTATGTCTTTGATAAGTTGGGTCCTGCCTAAGGGCAGGCTGCCTTTCAAAAACTGTTTACATTGTTCCTGCTAAACCATCATCAACCAAAAGAGGGTCTGGAACGCAGCAGAACATGCACGCTCCCCTCCCCCCACACAAAAGCACCGAACACACAGATGAGTATGTCTGTGTATGTGCATGTGTACGTAACATTCATATGCATACATACTGCATTGTGTTTTTTCCTTTCTTGTTTTTTCTATTTTTCTGATGCTTTAACATCTGGGCCCTTCCTGACCCCAGAGAGACTGCCAAGGATTGTTGGCTAAAGACAGTCAACCATAGGAGCATATTCTTCAAATGCAAGCCAACCAACTGAGAGCTCATTCTTCGATCCACTCCACTAAGCCCCTGCCCTAACCACCCCAGGACCAGGCACCAGATGGCTAGAAACAGCCCCGTACCTCATAACCTGCTGAAGTGATTCAAACTAGCCAATCCTAAACTGACCTGCCCTGCTGCACCCGTTCTTTGCTTCAGAAACTACCACAAAGCCTGTTGCTCACTCTCTTCCCTTGCTCAGTCTGCATCCTGACCCTGACCCAGGGTGGCATGCTTTATCCTCTAAGGGTCTGTGAGTGACACATGACCTTATCAATGGCAGCCTTCTTCTGACCTTTGGCTTCACCATAGCTGGGTAATACTGAAATCTACATTTTACAATTCATGCATACAAATTTGCTGAATGACTCAAGGAATGCCACTGAGTCCTCTGTATCTTCAAGGAATATGATAGATAATCATCACCAGGAGTTAAGGTATCCTTGGACTCCCAATAAATAAAATAACTGTACCATTTTAAAGTGAAGCAAAGAGAAAGTTGCTCAGTCATGTCCGACTCCTTGCAACTCAACCCGCTGAACTGGAGCCTGCCAGGCTCTTCTGTCCTTGGGCTTCTCCAGGCAAGAATACTGGAGTGGGTTGCCATTTCCTCCTCCAGGGGATCTTCCCGACCCAGGGATCAAACCAAGGTCTCCTGTATTACAGGCAGGTTCTTTACTGTCTGAGCCACCACACAGTGGCTATTAAAAGATGTATAGGTAATCTGGCCTTCATTTTGGTTCTGAGAATAATTTATAAATGGATGGTTTTCTAAGGTCATTATTGCTGGTTTTCTATTTGACCTTCCAGTTTTTTGGGGGGTAGGGGGCAGTCTAGAGCCCATCAGTGAATAGGAGCAGCTTTTCCCTGTTCTTTCTGCCACAGACACAAATAATACACCCTGGACATCAAACACCAGTAAATTGTCGGTAAAACACATACAAGTTTATTCTCTATACATGTAATGAAATAAGAAGTTCTACTCAAATTTTTCGAAATCCAGCGAGCTCTCAAACCAATGGGGACACATTTCTTCAATAGAAGCACTTGGTGAGTTTTTCCAGCACATGAGAACACAGGTGTTCTCTTTTTATTCCGAGAAAATGCAATTCATGCTGTTCCAGGGCCCACTGCTCAGATGCCTGGACATTCTCTGCTGGAACATTCACCTCGAGCAGGGCCAGACGGGGCCTGCAGGCATGGCAGCTGCAGAAAAGGATCCTGGGAAGCTGACCTTGGAGTCACCCTCACAGTAGGTGCCAGGGAATGTCGGGGGTGTAACCCGTTATGTGCACCTGGTGAGGACCAGAGCCCGGGGCTGGCATCTTCAGCACAGTAGGGATGGGCCAGAGAGAGAGAGAGACATCCACAGGAACGGCTGGGGAGTTTCTGGAATGAACTGGAGGGAGCTTTAACCCTGCCAGTTGCTGTCTTTGGCAGGAGAGATCTCACTGGGGTTTGACAGCCTGGGAAGCCTCTCTCAGGGGGAGTAGCCAATGGAGCCTCCCACTCTCTGAAGCTGTCTGCTTGCAAGATTATGCCTCCGGTATTCACACCACACAGCCATTCCTAACCGTGGTCACCCTGCAGACAACCGCACACTCCCTATCGAAATGATACTTGACCTGCCTGAGGTTTGGTCATCGAAACAGAGGAACCTTCACAAAACTCCAGAAAGGTCAGAAAATTGTGCTCTGGTGCTTTAAAAACGTGCTTTCTAAATACATGCGAGTTACTTTACACTGCAGGACAGACTCAGGGTCCAACCACATCATGACCAATGATCCAATTTCGCTCCTTTCTATGGCTTAGGTATCGTGTATTAACACAGATGTTTGGAATCTAGAAAGATGGTACAGATGAGCCTGTCTGTGGGGCAGGAACAGAGAACAGAGGCAGAGAGAGGACATGTGCACCAGGAGGGGAAGGGGACGGTGAGACGGATTGGGAAAGCGGCAAAGCAGGACTGACATATACATATACTGCCGTGGGCAAAACAGCCAGCTGGTGGGGAGCTGCCCTACAGCACAGGGAGCTCAGCTCAGTGCTCTGTGATGGCCTGGAGGGGTGGGTAGGAGGGCTCAACAGGGAGGGGATGTATGTCTACATGTAGCTGATTGATGCTGCAGTACCGCAGAAACTAACACAACAGTGCAAAGCAATTAGCCTCCAATTAAAAAATGCACACAACTGCATCAGAAACACACAAATACGGTGATTAATAATTTACAGCAGAGGAGTCCGCAGCGCTCCCTCCAGTCCACAGGCTCTCCTTTTCCACTTGGCCCCCTAGCCGTCCTCACAGATGGCTGCTCCCCAGAGAGCCGTGCTCCTCTCTCTCTTCTCCGTGTGTTCTTCCTTCCAGGCTCGCAGCCTGGCCCCCTCCTCTGAGAAATCTCACAAGACCCACTGTTTCCGGCTCGCTTCCTCCAACTCAGGACCTCCATCGGGATAACATGTTCTTTTGTTATTATATCCAGGGATTCAATGTGAGTCACAAAACCCTCATTCTGATTTTTAATAGTTATGCTTACTTTAAGCCACGTGAGACGGATGTCTTTGAGGATTAAAAAAAAAGTCAAACATTGGCAGTTTCATACAGTTCAACCTTATATGTGTCAAGAATTTAAAAAATGCATTAAAAGGAAACCATACAATTTTGCAGGTATTATTGCTTAGGGAGAGGTTTCGGTTCAGTTCAGTTGCTCAGTCATGTCTGACTCTTTGCGACCCCATGAACCGCAGCACGCCAGGCCTCCCTGTCCATCACCAACTCCCAGAGTGCACTCAAACCCATGTCCATCGAGTCGGTGATGCCATCCAACCATCTCATTCTCTGTTGTTCCCTTCTCCTCCTGCCCTCAATCTTTCCCAGCATCAGGATCTTTTCCAATGAGTCAGCTCTTCGCATCAGGTGGCCAAAGTATTGGAGTTTCAGCTTCAGCATGGGTCCTTCCAATGAACACTCAGGACTGATCTCCTTTAGGATGGACTGGTTGGATCTCCTTGCAGTCCAAGGGACTCTCAAGAGTCTTCTCCAACACCACAGTTGAAAAGCATCAATTCTTCGGCGCTCAGCTTTCTTTATAGTCCAACTAGGTACTTTTTTGAGTCATATATAAAGAAGTAAATAAATGCTTCTGACGACACGAAAACAACAAAAGTTGTTAAGCTGGTATCCACCATCAAATGGCAGGACGGCAGAACAAATGCATTTGGACAACCAGTGTTCCACATGCCCCTCTGGCCATTTAACCTGCCTGGGGGTTTGCTTGCATGGCTATTTTCTTTGCTTATCTGTGCTTAGGTTTTCTCTCCAACTAGTTAAACAAAAGTTGTTAAACTGGTATCCACCATCAAATGGCAGGACGGCAGAACAAATGCATTTGGACAACCAGTGTTCCACATGCCCCTCTGGCCATTTAACCTGCCTGGGGGTTTGCTTGCATGGCTATTTTCTTTGCTTATCTGTGCTTAGGTTTTCTCTCCAACTAGTTTCCCAGACAGGCAAAGGCAGCGAGCAAGGTGAACAGTGAACCTCTTAGCACAGGACCTTGTGCAGAGCAGACGAACACAGGAGGGGGAATCTGGTTGCTACAATGATGCTCTTATTTTCTCTTATTTTCCTATTATTCCAAAGCCAGAAACTGATGGGCCACGCTGTTCTGGTCAGGAGGCCTGAGACCTGGAGCAATTTACCACTCAGGACTCTCAGTAGCACAGCTTGTTAGAAACTGCCAAGAAGTGTTAGGAGGCACTGTGGTCTGCTGGACAGAACACGAGTTGACCATCTGGACTCACTCTGTTCAGCGGCACAGGTATGCAGTTCCCTCTGCTCCTCAGTCCCCGTGGACAGGGCCACGAGCAGGTGGGAGAGGAGACACTTCGAGAGGCTAGCTCCTCCCGGGACAGCCTCCTGGCACCTGACCCCCGCCCCCTCCAGCTACTGAGCGCTGCAACCAACATCAAAGTGTAAAAGAAAGTCAAAGTTCCTCAGTCTTGTCCAACTCTTTGAGACCCCATGGACTGTAGCCCACCAGGCTCCTTTGTCCATGGAATTCTCCAGGCAAGAATACCGGAGTAGGGTGCCATGCCCCCTTGCAAGGGGATCTTCCCAACCCAGGGATCAAATCCAGGTCTCCTGCATTGCAGGTAGATTTTCTTTCTTTCTTTCTTTCTTTTTTTTTTTTTTTTTAAACCATCTGAGCCACCAGGGAAGCCCAGGCTAGATTAAACACTGTCATTTATTTATTTATTTGCAGTTCCAAAATTCTCTGAAGAGTTTTGTTCTTTTATTATTTTTTTAATTTATTTAATTGGAGGCTAATTACTTTACAATATTGTGGTGGTTTTTGCCATACATTGACATGAATCTGCTTCGGATGTATATGTGTCCCCTGTCCTGAATCCCGCTCCCATCTCCCTCCGCATCCCATCCCTCAGGGTCATCCCAGTGCACCAGCCCAGAGCACCCTGTCTCATGCATTGAACCTGGACTGGCAGTCTGTTTCACATATGGTAATACACATGTTTCAATGTGATTCTTTCAGATCATCCCACCCTCGCCTTTTCCCATAGAGTCCAAAAGATTGTTCTATATATTTGTGTCTCTCCTGCTGTCTTGCATAAAACGATGCCTGTAATTGCAGCAACATGGAAGGGCCCAGAGATTGTCAGTGAGTGAAGTAAGTCAGAAAGACAAAGACAAACATCATAAGATATCTTTTATATGAGGAATATCAAAAAATGGTACAAATTAATTTATTTATAAAACAGAGAGTCACAGATATAGAAACAGACTTATGCTTACTAGGGAGGAAAGAGGGTGAAGGAGTAAATTGGAAGACTGGGACTGATAGGTACACACTACTATATATAAAACAGGTAACTAGTAAGGACCTGCTGTACAGCACGAGGAACTCTACTCAGTACTCTGGAATGGCCTATATGGGCAAAGAATTTTAAAAAAGAGTGGTTACATGTATAACTGATTCACTTTGCTGTACACTGGAAACTAACACAACATTATAAATCAATTATACTCCAATACATTAAAAAAAAATGATGCCTAATTCCTTCAAAATGTGTGGGGCTAATTATGACTCCCATGCTTTATATCATTCATGTCATTTGGATAGCTTCTATATGTCATTTCTTTTTTAAATATATAAATTTTTTTACACAGTTGGTATTCTGAAAGCTCTTGCAACTCAGCTTTTATATTAAATCCAGTGTTTAAAAAAAAAATTCTAACCAGTCTTCACAGCAATGCAGAGAACGACATGTCTCCATAGCACCTAGGAGGTCAGTCGCTAGATGCTGCAATCAATAATATTAAAGGGAAAAAAATTTTATTGTAGAAATAGGTGGTGAGGAGACAGAAAAGACGCTATTTTCTTCTGGGGTGTCAGGGAAGCACCACAGAGAAGAAACATATGGGCTGAGTCTTGAAGGATAAAAAGTACCTCAGTAGGAAAAGAGAGAGGGAAAGCGCGCCTGTGGCTCAGGAAGGGAATGGTAACCCCGATGCTTGAAATCCAGAGTGGGAGGGGCCCTGAAAGGACACAGCTCTCTCTCTCCCACTGTACCCGAAGTGAAGTCACTCAGATTACTGCGGTCTCCATATCCATATAAAGACAGGGGTGGCTTTTATTCTCTAAAGTGTTGCTTTGAGGAAAATGTCAAGGGATATAAAGGCATGCTTCCTAAGTGAAACACTTTCCTACAAAAAGATGCTAGTTAATCAAATAAAAAAGGAAACTCACCTTTTTTTTTTTTTCATAAAAAATAGACTGAAGAGATTAGGAAAGTCTTCATAATGTAAACAAGCATTTAGTCACCAACTCATGCAATATGAAAACTAGGGTTTTTACTGCTCAAAAACGTAAGAGAGAGCCTTATAGTAGAGCCTTTTTTAACAGCATGGAAAGTAATCTCAGAATTCATTTAACCAAAAGAGTAAAAAAAATACACCTAATATTACATATTTTAAGAGAGTGTTAAATAAAGTCACAGAGGGCAGATTTACAATGGTTTGACTAAACTAGGTTAGGAATGGCAGGAGTCTGTTCCCAAGCTTTGAGGACAGGGAAGAACTAAATACCAGCCTAGTTATTATACTGAGTAGCTGCAAAAAATAAAAATAAAAGTCAATAACAACATGAAGATGACTGGACTCTTAGATGGAAGTTACTGTACCAGTCTGGATTCTGTAATAGTGAGGAGAGAGAACGTTAATTCTAATCAGATCCACACTTAGGAAAAACATTTTAAAACACCAGCAAAAAGATATGTATAAAAGGAACACAGAGACACTAGCTAAAATTTAAAAGAGACTCTGAAAAAGAAGATTTTGATCATATAACTACATAGTCATAATCCTAGAAAAAGAAAAGGGGATGCTACTATGGAACGGAGTATATCTTTACAAGAACTCTGATGAATTCTGATTCTACCAGGAAGCAGTGACACAAAGTCGAGATCATCATAAAGGGGTGGAAGAATCCTTAGGAGAACACCGCAGAGGCCTAAATCCAGAAGGACTGGGGCTGAACGTTTTGAAAAACTGCCAGAGGTGGTACTCAGAGTATGTTTCAAAATATCTGAAGAGAAGGAACAAGGAAAAGTTAAAATCTTTTGGAGGAAGGTCATTAATAATAAACAACGACGTTCACAGGACTGTCATAATTCCCCTTTTGTAAATTTCCCTCTGCAAGCAAAATAATCCACACATGCAAACCAAATAGTCCATAAATTGGGAAGGTGCAATAAACAACGCAAGCATGGAATGTCTGCCCGAGGACGTGGTGGGAGTGGGGAGAAGGAAAGCATTAGGTGAGGAAAGGATGTTCTCAAAATAAGAAGCAAGAGTAAAACTCCATCCTGGGAGGAGAGTGGCCAAGATGGTAGACTGGATTGCACATGGTAGACTGCTGCACATGGTAGACTGGACTGTACATGGTAGACTGGACTGTACATGGTAGACTGGACTGCACATGGTAGACTGGATTGCACATGGTAGACTGGATGGCAGATGGTAGATTAGGAAGCTCCGGACCTCACCTCTTCTCATGGACACACCAGAATCACAACTATTTACAGAGAAACTACTGAAGAGAAAGGCCAGAAGACTAGCACAAGAGATCTTCCACAACTAAAGATACGAGGAAGGAACCACAAGACAAGACGCAGGGAAAGCAGGGACCCAGCACAGGCAAGACCCAAGTTCCCCAGAGGATGACCCACAAACTTGAGGGTAATTACAACTGCAGAGGTTCTCCCCAAGGAGTGAGAGGTCTGAGCCCCACACTGGGTTCCCTAGCCCAGGGTACCTGCTCTGGAAAGATAAGGCCCCAGAACGCTTGGCTTTGAAGGCCAGTGGGGCTTACATTTGGGAGAGCTGGAGGGCTGTGGGAAACTGAGACGCCACTCTAAAGGAAGCGCACATCAAGTCTCTCGAGCTCCAGGATCAGGGCAGAAGTGGTCATTCGACAGCAGCCTAGGCCAGGGCCCCCTGCGATCCTGGAGAGCATCCCACAGAAGCAGAAGGCAACTAGAACTCAGCCTGGGGATACACACGCTGGCGGCGGGGATATTTGAAAGCTCATCCCCACGAGGACACTGATGCCAGCAAGCGGCATTTTGGCATTCTCCCTCCAGCTTACTAGCCTCAGCATCCAACCCTGGCCCCACCCAACAGTCTGCAGGCACTAAGATGCCTCAGGCCAAGCAGCAGCTGGGAAGGGACCCAGCTCCACCCACCAGCAGACAGGCTGCCTGAAGACCTCTGAGCCCACTCCTCCCCAGAACTTGGCCTCAACAGCCAGAATGCTCAGGGTCTGGACCTACCCACCGGGAACACCAGGGCCTAGGAGCCAAAGACCCTGCGATCCAGCTCCACTCCAGTGGGCCAGCAATAGCTCAGGGATCAGCCCCGGGAGCCCCTGAGCCAAGCTCTGCCCACCAGTTCTGAGACAGCTTGGGGGACCCCTCATTCAGCCACTCTGGTCCAGTCCTACTCCCCTGCAGTCAACATCAACTATGGGACATTCCAGACTCCAGCTGTGTCAGAAACTGATTCCACCCACCAGCAGGCTGAGAGCAGATCTGGGACCCTTGGTCCCACAGTGACCCACTCCAGAAACTGGCTCTGCCAACCTCTGCACAGGAGGCTAGCAGCCTCCACACAAGGCAGGGCGTGCAGCCATCAGGACTGGGAGCCAGCCTGCCAGACTGCCCACGGGAGTCAGCCCATCACTAGTGAAGGACGCTGCAGCTGAAAAAAGGGGCACTCCTAGAGTACATCAATTGCTCTGGTGACCAGTGGGGATGGCACCGCCAGGACACACGGGACCTCTCCTACAAAAGGCCACTTCTCCAAGGTTGGGAAACATAACCAACATACCAAACCTAGGAGAGGCTTCCCTCGTAGCTCAGTCGGTAAAGAATCTGCCTGCAATTCAGGCGACCCGGCTTGGATTCCTGGGTCGGGAAGATCCCCTGGAGAAGGAAATGGCAACCCACTTCAGTATTCTTGCCTGGAGAACCCCATGGACAGAGGAGCCTGGAAGGCTACAGTCTATGGGGTCACAGAGAGTCAGACATGACTCAGCATCTAAACCACCACCACCACCACCAAACACAAAGAAATAAAACCAGGAAATCAGGCAAAATGAAGTGACAGAGGAATATGTTCTTCATTTCGGAACAAGAGAAAACCGTAGAAGAACTAAGGGGAGTGGGGCTAAGCAATCGACCCAATAAGAGCTTGAGGTAATGATCATAAGGACGTTCAAGGAACTCAGGAGAAGACTGGATGGACAGAGTGAGAAGTCAGAAGTCTTCAACAAAGAGGCAAAAAATATGAAGAACTAAACTGAGATGAAGAATACAGTAATTTTAATAAAAAATACACGAGAAAGAAAGTGAGAAGATACAGAGGAATGGATCATCAAGCTGGAAATCACAGTAGTAGACTGGGAACAGAAAAATGAACAAAGTATAAGAGGCTTTTGGGCCAACTTTATGTGTACCAATATTCATACCATAGGGTCCCAGAGGAGAGAGAAAGGGGCTGAGAACCTACCTGGAGACACAGTATCTGAAAACTTTCCTAACCTAGGAAATAAAACAGATATCCAGGTCCAGGAATCACAGAGTCCCAAACAGGATAAACTCAAGTAGGTTCACACCAATACATGTTGTAATTCAAATGGCAAAATATAAAGAAAGAAAAGCATCAAAAGGAAAGTAACAAGTTATATACAAGGAAACACCCATAAGGCTATTAGCTAAGAAATTCTGCAGACCAGAAATGAGTGTCACTCTAAATTTAAAGCAATGAAAAGAGAAAACCTACAACCCCAAATCTTCTACCTAGCAAGGCTCTCCTTCAGATTTTATGGAGATCAAAAGTTTTACAAATAACAGTATCTTGTAATGGCCTATAATGGAGGGGAGTAAAAATGCAGGGTGGTTAAAATGCATTTGAACTTAAGAGATCAGCAGCAATCTTGAAGCAAATGCAGTTTAATACAAGGTTAAATGCTACCCACTTCACTCTCTTGCAAAAAACCTGAGCTTGCAGCAAGTTTATCAGGATTAGGTCATTTGACTTTGAGAGCTTAGTGCAACTTTGAAACTGCCCGTAGTGACTACTAGAATTCTAAGGAGTTAGCATCAGTTTTAAAATGAAAACTTATTAGCTCTGTGTCTATGGGAAAAGGACAAAGGATGAGAGTAATCTCCATATATTAGAAGGAAAGCAGACATATAAAATGGACTGGATTAGCTAAGCAATACACCAAGAAATGGAATTCAGACCCATAGGAGAGGATACAGCAATCCAGCTTCAGCTTCATTTATTCTTTTTCCCCTCAATCAGTGAATATTTAATTAACGTCTACTATGTGTAGCTCAAGTTTGAAGCAAATAAAAAAACCAAAAAACCCTCACTCCAAAGTAGGCTGCCCCAGATAGATACGTCAGTATATGGATATGTGTAATTAGACACTTTTGTCATGTCTGACTCTACAACGCCATGGACTATAGCCCACCAGGCTTCTCTCTCCATTTGGGATTTCCCAGGCAAGAAAATTGGAGTGGGTTACCATTTCCTCCTCTAGTGGATCTTCCCGACACAGGGATAGAACCTGAGTCTCTTGTGCCTCCTGAACTGAGAGGCAGGTTCTTTACCACTAGAGCTACCTGGGAAGCCCAGGATATAGGTATGCACATAGATAAATGGGTACATTAATTAAAACAAAGGTTAGTATAAAGAATAGAGAGAACCAGTCAAACTACCTTTGGAAGCAATTTTAGATGTTCTTAAGGGATGAATGAAGGTGAAAACTGGAATAAAGAGTGTTTCAGGCACTGGTCACACTACAGACATTGAATGGAAATGGGCATGGTATGGTACAGAAATGAGTGTTTCTGTTTGCCTGGAGCTATGGGGCAAATGGTGAAATGGCGTGGAATGGTGCTGAAAATACAGGTGGGGGGCCAAGCTGGAGGGTTTATCTCCGCAGGAAATGAAGGCCAAGCAGAGTGTTCTACACTAGGAGTGAAGGATTACATTTGTACCTTAGAAACCTTCTCAGAGTATAAAGTAAGGGTCTCCTCACAGGGAGGGAAACTTGGGGAGGGTAATTTCAAAGTAGTTCCTGCAGACCAGGCAAGATGGGATTGTGGCAGTGGAGATGGAGAGGGACTAGATTTGAAAGAGACTCCTGGAGACAGGAGTCCACCTGGTTTTCCTGATGGCTCAGATGGTAAACTGTCTGTTGCACTGTAGCAAGAGACCATGGTTCATTCCCTGGGTTGGGAAGATCTCCTGGAGAAAGAAATGGCAACCCACTTTAGTATTCTTGCCTGGAAATTGCCATGGATGGAGAAACCTGGTAGGCTACAGTCCATGTGGTCACAAAGAGTTGGACATGACTGAGTGACTTCACTTTCTTTCTTTCCTGGAGACAGACAGCTAGGACTGGAGGGGCAGCTTGAATACATATGTGATGGTGCAAGAAGGTCATGTTCAAAAACTATTCCCAGGTTTCTGGCTCAGGGGATTGGTGAATAAAAGCAGGAGACTTCCAGGGCACTAGGAACGGGTAAAGTATTAAGTTTAGTTCAAAGGAGGAAAAGGTGAGTTTTCATAGAGCAATCAAAAGTTTCCATTCCTGAACTGATAATAATATGTAGAAACATGCTTGTTCCTAGGCTGCTCTGAGTAGCCATGAAACTAGCCTCTGCATCTAGCACAGAAGTTCTCGACCTTTGATGGACACCAGAGTCACTTAAGAGGGTTTTTACAAATGCACATGATGGTTTCTAGGGTTCCCCAGTGGCTCACTGATAAAGAATCTGCCTGCAACATAGGAGCCACAGGGTTCAATCCCTGGGTTGGAAGATCCCCTGGAAGAGGGCGTGGTAAACCACTCCAGTATTCTTGCCTAGAGAATCCCATGGACAGAGGAGCCTGGCGGGTTTATAGTCATTGGGCCACAAAGAGTTGGATACAGCTGAAGTGACTTAGCATGCATGCACGCATGCTGGTTTCCACCCTCAGATTTTTAAGCCCTTGGTGGGTTTAATGTGAAGGCCAGGCATTTAAAAAAAAAAAAAAGCTCCAATAAAAGATTCTTACATGCGTCAAAATTTGACAGCCACTGGAACATAGAGCTGATAAACAACAGATTCATTTCAAAAGAAGAGACGGAGAAAGGGAAGGCTTCCTGCAGTTTTTGAATCAGCAGCTGGTTGACCTTCTATACTCAACAGCATGGTGTTGGCTGTCAAGTCTGCACAGTGCCCTTTCAGATCTTTCAATCTCAAGGGTTCAAGGTCATGCTGTTATAGAAACCCCAGATTCTGCCCTTGCAGACAGAGCGCCAGCTGAGTGATTACTGGCTTGACCTGAAGACTCTTCTATCTCTGACATTATTAATGACCTCTTACGGCAAGCTGTCCTTTAACTTGATAACATTTTGTATATTTGTAAACACATATTTTTATCTATTTGCTCCTCTTCCTATGCCTGTCTCTTCTACTAGACTGAAGTTTCATACAGGCAGGCATTCTGTTTCTTTTGCTCATGATTGTGTATCTAGCACCTACCGAGGAAAACACAGGTGCTCAGTGAATAAATGAGCAATGAGTCAGATTTTTCTCCTGAAAATGTTTCGGCCATTCTGCGTCACTTTCAGTATGCCTACAGATTCGTCCAGGAGGGTCTTACAGACCCAGGAAACAGTTTCAGAAGTGTTGAAATTACATACAGCTGCAGACAAGATATTTTTAGGTTTTCTTCTTCGAGAAAACATTTTGGTTCCAAATGAGCATGAGTCAGATTTTTCTCCTGAAAATGTTTCGGCCATTCTGCGTCACTTTCAGTATGCCTACAGATTCGTCCAGGAGGGTCTTACAGACCCAGGAAACAGTTTCAGAAGTGTTGAAATTACATACAGCTGCAGACAAGATATTTTTAGGTTTTCTTCTTCGAGAAAACATTTTGGTTCCAAGAACTCTGATGTTCTATAAGATAGCTCTGTAGATAAAATAAGTCAAATTTTAAAATGGGGAATAAATAAAAGGGTGAAATAGGGACAGATGTTTTGCCTAAAAAGTACAGTTTAAGCTCTGGTATTGTTCCTTATTGAAACCTAGGAAGTCGTACCCTCAAAGTCTGATGAACTTGAGGCTTTCATATCATTTGTGCTAACGATCAAGTCTAATGACTAGGTACAAAACAAACAAATCAAAGGGTGAACAGTGGGGGAAAAAACCTCAATATTAGCAGAGTAATTAAAGAAGTAGAAAAAGGGCTAACTTCAAGAGCCAAAAACATTCAACATTTTTATATTGTGATCAGTGCGCTTCTATATGTTTGATCCAACATTTGCCAGGACTTCCCTGGCAATCAATTTGTTAAGACACCATGCTTCCACTGCAGGGGACAAGAGTTTCCCACCTGCCACAGGGCACAGCCAAAAAATAGAAAAAACAAAAACAAAAAACAATGATAACAGCAGTTGCTATGATGTTTAATCAACTCAAGACATTTCAAAACATTTTACTATCCCGAGAGGTAATTTGAGGTGTTGTTTTTTTTTTTAACACAAAAATTATCAGCATTCTACTTTTCCTAAAATTTGCCAGGCACCTATTATATGCAACCACTTTTCACATTTATGATCTCATTTGATTCTCACAACAACTTTATAGATCAGGAAACAAACAAACAAAAAAAAACAGAGTAACCTTAGATGTATGCCTAAAACTGAAATACTGTTGGAAAAAAAGTGTCAATTTAAATTTTAAAATCACTTAAGTATCATGCTAATTCAAATGAAAAAATATATAGCATACTTACAAAGGAACATTTTATTAATATTAAAATGGTAAATGTAGACTTCAACCATCAGAATGCTAAAAGAATACTATGCTGTAATTAATGATATAATTTGGCTTAATAAACAGAAAATAATACTGTTTCAGTTGATGTTATCAAAAAGATCTTAAACTATTGATATGATATATTGACATCATGTGCCCATAACACACCAAGAAGGGTAATACCACTTCTGAGATATCCTTGCCAAAATTGCATAACCTCAATTAAGTCATGAGAGAACCTGAGACAAACTCAAATCAAAGACATCTAACCAGTATTCTTCAAAAACATCACACACATGAAAGACAAAGAATACCAAAAAAAGAGAAAAAAATGTAGAGCTGTCCTATTCGTTTTTTATATATCTCATGTATTCAGATCATCTTTCTGAAGATCAGTAGTCAATGCATAGTACTGCCTGTATAAATGTAGGTTTGAGAAACTGGATTAATTCCATATTGTACCCAGGGTATTAGCTAAATTCTATGATGCAAGCTTATTTTTATATCATTTGCAATTTTCCCCAAACAGCTATTAAAAAAAAAAACTAGAGACTTCAGTTAACTGATTGAGAATTACATTATGCTAAGCTCAATCTACACGTCATTTCTAACAAAGGCTGTATATCTTTCTCAATCAGTGTCTCAGCCGAGATGATCAGAGTCATGATAGGTATTGCCACTGTCCAAATAGGAGAGCAGGCAGACAGGAGACGTCAAGAGGGCGGGGGACACTGAAGCAAGGAGGAAGGAAACATTTTCCCCTTGAAACACACTCATTAACCTGGGAGTACTGCTAGAAGCTCCAGGCTAGAAGTGAGCAGCCTGCTCCTAAACAGATTTTAATTTTTAATCCAGCTGAATAGGTCAGGTGCTGCTCTCCCACCTGGAGGCCGTCCCTGGACCAACCTGCCCCAAGGCAGTACTGTGGTCTGCTAGTAATGTTCACACTGAGTAACTGCTATCTCCAGGCCACCACGTGACCGTGTTCTCCTCCCAAAGACCCGCAGTAAAAGGGAAGGGATCATGCAATGAGGTAGGGGGTTTCTTCTTAGACGTTTTTTTAGGAGTGAGAAGAGACACAATAAACATTTTTTTTTTTTTAAATGAAGGTGGGAGTGGGGAGAATATCCAAGTTTGAAATAAAATTCTCATAAATAAAGATCAGCTTTACTACTTAATTAAAATTGGGCGGAGGCACAAACATTGGTCCAAATGTGATGCTAATGAGATAAATGCGCAGACACGAGGGCGATCTCCCAGGAAATCAGAACGCCTAAGTATAGGGAGAATTGAACAGAGCATTGAACACGTGGGGCTAAAACAAACCAAGATGAACAGAGGGTGACCGACCGACTCCCAAGCTTTCTGCAGACCTAAGATCAGCTGGGTATTGGCATAGGCAGGCCTCAGCTGTCCATGAAAAATGAGAGAAGGTTTTAAAAGCTGCAGTTTAATTTCAAGGGTACTCAACATTTCTCGTAGTGCTTACTGGAAAAGGCCAACACCCGTGTGTTTTATTGATGCACAGCAGAACCTCAGTCTAAAAGCACTAGGTCTGCCTCGTGGCATTTGCTGAGGGTGTTTTAAACGCATAGTTCCAGAGTCAAGAACATTGTCTCTCAGACTCAGAGAATGCATTATTAAAGGACTTCTGCTGTGCCCACCACGGGGTAGGGAGAAGAGGTGGCGGAAGCCTCCCATTCTGAATGCAAGGGGACAACGGCGGAGTCATGCGCTATAAACTCTAACGGCAACAACCCCAACTCACACTCTAACCACCCCCTCGTCAATTCCCTTTTGGACAATCTAAAAAAAAAAAAGAAAAAAAAAGGCAAATGGAAACATTTAAATAGAACTTATATAAAACTTCATTTCCAAGCACAGTCTCCTTGGTTCTTTGGTGAATAAGGCTTTCACATCAGCCCTCGTCAGCCGGTTCTACTTGCAAACTAAGAGTATAATGTAC
Source organism: Madoqua kirkii (assembly GCA_006408675.1). NCBI lineage: Eukaryota > Metazoa > Chordata > Mammalia > Artiodactyla > Bovidae > Madoqua > Madoqua kirkii. Next base: position 2,781 of record SJYC01096437.1, on the reverse strand, counting down.
TGGCTGTTTCCAGTAAGATTTGTGTTAAAATCATTAAATGCCCACACGAGCAATTTTTTTATTAACTGAACCAGAAATAATACATAATACATACCAATTTTACGACACAGAAGAGTTATTCACTTTTAGTAAGCCAAGAATATCTGTTGTACAAATTAAAAATCTTAGGAATAAGTCCGGTGTTTTAAATAGACTATGGAAAAGCACGAAGCTTATGCCAGGTAAATTTTGAATATAGGAGAGCCTTTATCATTCTAGGAAAAATACACTTCTACAACAGGCAAATTCTCTTGATAAGTTAAAAAATGATCTACTCTTATTTAGAAAATGATCCTCTTTCACTTGGAAAAGTTTTAAACTACTCCCTTGGTACATTTTAATACATAATTTGATTTATAGACATCAGATTTACAGATAACTTTCTAGCATATATCTTTGGCATAAGGCAAAGTAAACTGGTGACCAAAATTTCTTTCCTGTTAAGATGGGCAGCAAATACTTGGCCAGTATCCCCAGATGCATGGCAATAACATATGCAAAGTCCTATGTACAACTTTCCCTTTCAAGATAAGAATATAAAACACTTTCTTCAGAAAATTCCAGAAGACCATGGTTTTAAAATTATACTTTTACTTGATATACTTTTCCCAAACTCAGAACTCTTATATTAAAAAGAGCTGGTGCTGATACAATGAGTCGATCTCATAAATATGTACAGAACTCCCAGGGGACCTCATCTTCTGTGCTCTGAGCAGGGAGGTAGGTGATGGGAGACGTGTCAGGCACTGTCTGCTGATCCTGCCTTCAGGGAGCCCACGACTGAGTTGGCAGCACAGACAGGTATAACTGGTTGGAATGTGCTGGAACTATATTCTCATGGAATGAATCGAACACTCTGATGGCGCAGAAGACCAAGGATTCTGCAACGAGATGTGGGAGCAGGAAGGGCTGATGCCCAGCAGAGGAGATGACATTCGAGCTGGGTCTTAAAGGATGAAGAAGATTAAGGAAGGCAGAGGAGAGCGTTCCAAGCCAGGGGAAAAATCACACCAGCCCATCCACACCAAACACTTATAACTAGATGTTTAAAATTTCTTTCAAAAGACTCAGTTTTATGAAGTCTTAACATGAAATAAAAATTACGAACAATATGCTTTCTTTCTCCCTGGTCTGGCCTTCTCACAAGCAGCCTAGACATTTCGGAAGTACACGTCACAAGAAAGAGAGGATTTAAAGTTATCTTGGTAGAGGGACTTACTTCCCTGGTGGTTCAGTGACCCTGCACTCCCAATGCAGGAGACTGGGATCAATGCCTGATCAGGGGACTGGATCCCAGCTAAGAGTTCTCATGCCACAAACAAAAAGATCCAGCAGTCACAACCAAAAATGACCCCGCATGCTGCTGCTAAGACCTGGCACCGCCAAATGAGGAAATGCATCTATATATTTTAAATATGGTACCCCACCAGGAACAGAGAAAGTGAGAATGTGTCCATAACTGAAATAATAGTTGGAATTAGCACTGCAGATGTTTCCAGCTGGGAAGTGCTACCGCTGCCATTCGGAAAAGCATACTGCAATCATCATAGCTTTTCGGTCTGTTTAAAATATAGGTTAAATTGAAAGAAAGAGAGTCTGCTAAGAAAAAAAGTCTGCCAAGAGCTATCAGCTCAAGTGTGTAAGAGTTTTGCTTCAGAAGGTTAGACAGCAAGGAGAAACTGATCAACTTATCCCAGTCATTTAATCCCATCAGTCTCCCGAATGGAGACAACGGCTGGACCACAGCCTTCATGTTTTGTACTGCACCCCTCTCCTGCCTCAGAGGGACAAGGAAGAGGGAAGCAAGGTCCCCTGGGAAGACCCGGACCGAGGAAGCATTAGGTTCTAATGCCCAAGTGAAGGCGGTGCTGACACGCTGAGACCAAGAGAAGGACAGGAGTTTACTGGGTTTTCACAGTTGCTATATGCTAACGATACTGGAGTTAAAAGTCTAAAGGAAATTTAAGGACTGGAAAAGGTCAGTTTTCATTCCAATCCCAAAGAAAGGCAATGCCAAAGAATGCTCAAACTACCGCACAATTGCACTCATCTCACGTACTAGTAAACTAATGCTCAAAATTCTCCAAGCCAGGCTTCAGCAATACGTGAACCATGAACTCTCTGATGTTCAAGCTGGTTTTAGAAAAGGCAGAAGAACCAAAGATCAAACTGCCAACATCCGCTGGATCATCAAAAGAGCAAGAGAGTTCCAGAAAAAGATCTCTTTCTGCTTTATTGACTATGCCAAAGCCTTTGACTGTGTGGATCACAACAAACTGTGGAAAATGCTGAAAGAGATGGGAATACCAGATCACCTGACTTGCCTCTTGAGAAACCTATATGCAGGTCAGGAAGCAACACTTAGAACTGGACATGGAACAACAGACTGGTTCCAAATAGGAAAAGGAGTACGTCAAGGCTGTATACTGTCACCCTGCTTATTTAACGTCTATGCAGAGTACATCATGAGAAACGCTGGACTGGAAGAAGCTGGAATCAAGATTGCCGGGAGAAATATCAATAACCTCAGATATGCAGATGACACCTATGGCAGAAAGTGAAGAACAACTAAAGAGCCTCTTGATGAAAGTGAAAGAGAAAATGAAAAAGTTGGCTTAAAGCTCAACATTCAGAAAACGAAGATCATGGCATTCGGTCCCATCACTTTATGGGAAATAGCGAGGGAAACAGTGGAAACAGTGTCAGATTTTATTTTGGGGGCTCCAAAATCACTGCAGATGG